>WOGR01007303.1:0-12488 GCA_015342045.1 Leptinotarsa lineolata
AGGAAGCAATAATTTTTTGTAAAAATGAAATACCACTAAACATAGATGTGTAGATCATTCAAAGAAGTAACTTTCAGACACAAAATGGAAGAAAAAGGCCTTCTGAAAAAATTAAACACTCCTAATAAAATATAACCTCTTCAATTTAAACCTATCCCTCGTTCACCAAAACGCGGAATTTTCCATGACTTTTTGAATTTTGGTTTTAAGCATACGTTTTCATGCAAAATAATTCGAGAAATAACCCCTAACATTTTGAGATAGCAACAAATTATATTTTAAAGTAATTTGAGGGTTGGTACCATCATTTTGTGGGTGAAACGAATGCCATTTTTTCCTAGAAATGCATATCTTCACCTTTCGCATTATTTCAATGAGAGATTTCTTCCGTGAACGTAGCAGACGATATTCTATCTGTTCCAGTTCAGAATTATGCATTCAGTATGAGTTTTTCAGTTTTTCATTACCGCACCTTGATCCTACTCCTGGGTTAAGTCGTCTAGAAAATTACCTTCGCCTCGACTCCATTATACAAATTCAATTCGAAATTTATTTTTGCCTATCGTTCGAACTGGTGGTGAAAGATTTATTATACGAAGGGTTCATTGAGTCCATTTCATTTTCAATTAAATAATTACTAAGATGGATCTGGTGATGGGAAACATTATAGACCGTAGCCAAAAATCATGAATTTTCATTCATGAGTTCAAATTTTCATTTGTTCAACGGAGTATGGAAAATATGTATTTTCTTCAAACTAAAACTTTTAACGTATTCAGAAAATTGAAGTATTTCACGTCGTTCTTGTAAGTACAGTGTTGAAGACCAATAACGGGATCTGTTCATTCCTGTCTCCCCATATTTGGGAGACAGGAATAAACTATTTCCATTGATCGTACTGAAAAAGAAGAAGGTGAATCAATGACTTACGAACTGACCTTGATAGGAGACTGATGAATATACGTATATCTTGGCTTGGTTCGAAGAGATTTTAATTCCGTACATGCAATGCATAGTTCCAAGGAGCGAAGCAGCATCACCAAGTTGAATAGCAATACTGATTCTTTCTATCGAAATAGAGGTAGGACGGTAATCTTTCTTGCTCGGCCTATTCTCCTTTCGAGTTCGAAAACAAATAACTGGATGGAACAGATAGTTGTTACCAAGATTTTGATATTTTTTTCGTTTCAATTTCTCGCCAGACAATGCTGCAGTTCCAGCAGACTTCGAACTTTCGGCTAGATGAGAAGCCGCGACTGTGTCAACGCAAGTGATGCCCCATACAACAGGTTTACCGTATTTCCATGGTATGAGAGACATACCATCTGGTCATTTACCATCATCTCGACTGGTACCTAGGGGTTACAGAATTGCAGAAATATCTGTTGACACCATAGCCCGTTTCAATATGTCGTTCACCTGATGATGTCGAGATGTACGCCCTGCACTTCTCCTGTAACTCAAACCATGGGTACCTTTCTCATCAACTCAACTACCGCAAACACAAGTATGAGGCACACAAATAGATGAACCCATCCTGAGTCCTACTGCTATTCTGGAAGATTCATCATCCAATAGTATTCCAAGAAATGCAACAGGTAAAGCATTCAACTAAGCACCCGATTCCTTGATCATTGCTGCTTTCAGACGAGTCTTATCGTATACACTTGTAGATTTCAGAAGTTTATCATTTACAATGTTCAGAAGAGGTCGGTCTCATACCCTTTGTATTTTCTTTTCATCTGTAGGAGGAGCAATATTAGTTACGGCATACCAAAGTGATTCACCTTCAGCATCGAAACCGTCTTTGATATTGATGAATGAAGAAGGAAAGATGGAATCAATAAAATCAGAAACAATGTTGAGTGATGACAGAAAAGTTGATGAAGCTGAGGAAGAAGCAGAACGTTGCCCTTGTACGGCGAAGTTTACAAGAATCGTTGCTTGGAGCCATGAATTATCACTGAAATGATTGTTTGTAACATATTCTGTCATGTTACGGAGTAAATTATCAAATTCGTCAAGCTCTAACTGATTTGACCAAATGGGGGAACATCTGAGGGCGTACATGAGTCTTGGAATCGTCAAACAATTATTCAAAAGTAAAAATGCAACATGCTTAGGAAGTTCATTCAATTTGACTGTCAGCAATTTGAGTGCTTCCTTTTTTTCTCGAAGAAGTTCTGAGAGTGAATCTTCAGAAAGAGGAGCAGCCGAATCCATCAAAATGATGGATTCGAAAAATTATTCGAAGTTGAGAGAGTAATCAACTCGAATTTAACAAAATTCAGTTCAACTTCAAGATATTTTGAATATTTAATGTTTTTTTCAAATCTTTCCAAACAATATTTTCATCGCCAACGATTGAGCTATCGTCCAAATACCAACAATTGAATTCGGATGATAAATTTCTAGTGAGTTCGTCGACGGTTAGACAAAAAAAAGTAGGTCATGAGGGATCACCTTGTTGAACACCTCTCTCAGACAGAATCAGATGTTCACCAAAATTCAATTAGGAAGCTGATTGATAACACTGACTCAAGAAGGGATATAATCCTGGAAACGAATCTTCAACCTTATGAAGCATGATGTTTCTATCAATCGTGTTGAAGGCATTTTTGAAATCTATTTCCAGAAAAAATTTTGAATCGGCATTTGCTCCTCCTACAGATGAAAAAAATGCAAAGGGGATGGGACCGACATCTTCTGAACATTATAAATGAAAAACTTCTGAAATCCACAAGTGTATATAAAAGCAGCAATGATCAAGGAATCTGGTGCTTGGTTGAATGCTTTACCTGTTGCATCTCTTGGAACACTATTGGACGATGAATCTTTCAGAATAGCAGTAGGACTCAGAATGGGTTTATCTGTTTGTGTGCCTTTATTTGTATTTGCGGCAGTTCAGTTGATGAGGAAGGTACGCATGGTTTGAGTTGCAGAAGAAGTGCAGGGCGTACATATCGACATCACCAGGTGAACGACATATTGAAACGGGCTATGGTGCAGCGGATTTTCCTGCAATTCTGGAACCCCTAGGTACCAGTCGAGATGATGGTAAACGACCAGATAGTATGTCTCTCAAACCAGGGAAATACAGTAAACCTGTTGTATGGGACTTCACTTGCGTTAACACGGTCGCGGCTTCTCATTTAGCCAAAAATTCGAAGTCTGTAGCATTGTCTGGCGAGAAATTGAAATGAAAAAACTACCAAAATCTTGGTAACAACAACAACAAGGCGAGATATACATATATTCATCAGTCTCCTATCAAGGTTAACTCGCAAGTGATTGATCCACCTTCTTCTTTTTCAGTGCGATCAATGGAAATAGTTCATTCCTGTCCCCCAAATATGAGCTGCAGCCCTCATGGTTCTGGTTCCCTTTCTGTAGAAGAGCTTAATGAAGCAAAAGCCGAATCGGTTCCTCTACGAAACCCTTCATTACTTGGAAGGATCGATTGTAGCTTGAGAAACGGTTCTGATGCAGATTCTGTGGAACCTGTTCTCCCTTGCGAATCAGTAGATAGTTGTCCTAAAAATCTTGAGACGAAAATTGGTTTAGATAATTCAGGAAACACTTGCTACATGAATAGCATTTTACAAATGTTGTTCATGACGAAGAATTTTAAGAACGACGTTTTAACGATGAACGAGAACGAGAATGTTTCCTACTTATTCACAAAACTCAAACACCTGTTCATGAAGCTGCAGTTTCGTAAGAATGTATCATCTTTCCCACCAACCGATTTCCTAGAGTCTTTGAAGTCTACTAGATACTCTTCAGGACAACAAGAGGATTGTTCCAAATTCGGGGGGTTCTTGTTGAATAATCTTCGGGAACAGGAAAATAGCAGATTCAATACTCCTGACCGCTCTGGATTGAATGATTCCGTACAGTCTCTCTCTCTAATTTAGTTTGTAGTACATGCTCATGAGTTAGCAAAAACGTATGTGACTTTCTGGAACTTCAACTAGCATTTCTTACTATGATTGATAACTAGTCCGTGCAGAGCTTGTTGTTAAATCATCTGAAAATAGAACTTTTAACGGGTGATAACCAACTGTATTGCTAAATTTACGCAAAACTAACTGCTGAGGCACCAGTCAATCTAATAATAACAGTGATAATCTTCCAACATGACTGACTCAACCTCAGACAGAAGCCCAAACTCTTACGAAGGTTCGACATAGATGAACACTTCAATCTAGCAGACCACTATTATAATCCTCATGAAGTCATTGTTCACTGTGGTTCTAGCGTTGAGTCTGGTCATTATTACGCTTTGGTCAAAGACGAAACGCCCTGATTTAAGTTTGACGATAGGCGATATCTTGAATTTTTTGGAGCCTTTGGAGACACCCTACATTTAAGTTTATGAAAGAAAGGAAATCGGCAGACCAAGATCTTCAGATGATGTGGTGCTGCAGGTTTTTCCGGGTTTTCCTACAGCTGAAAAAGCAAATGCGCCACTGGAATCAATCTAGTCGCTCCGGAGCGCCAATTGATTTTTGTTGTTGTTTCATAATTTGTATTACTTTTTAAATTTTGAAATAAATAGTTTATTATATATCTCTATACAAACAATAAATATTTTCGTGTAAATTCAATTTTCTGAAAAGGATTTTTCAAGTCAATAGAACCAATAGAGATTTAAAGCTACTTTCGCACAAGCAGAGCTGTCGAAGCGATTTGAGGAACTTTCAGCATCTCCTCAAAAATCTTGTATTACGTAGGTTCAGATATTCAGGGCAGACATTTTTCAAAAAGGATTTTATTCATTATGGTGGCTCAGAAAATCATTTAATAAATCTGTTAAAATCTGTTTTCCCGTTAAACAGCTGTCACCGACAACCCTCAAAAGTCAAAACTTCACGAGCTAAGGATTAACGAGGTATTATCTTTGAACGTGCGATTCCTAACACGGTAAAAAAAAATAAGGAATACACGATACTCAAAGGTATATAAGTAATCAAATATTCGGTGTAGTAGAAGAAAAGAAGGTCGGGTGAAACTGAACTGACTTGTTGATGTTGACAGTATTTTTTTGTTATTTCATAATGATACACTCAAAATTCAATCGTTTCAGTTTGCTTGAAGAGGTAATTCAGAAATGTGATAATAAGTACTTACTGGAGACTGAGTCATAGGTTATCATTCACTCTTTTATTCAATATACCCCACATTTTGATTCATTCAGAACGTATTCAAACCGCAGTTTCACTAATTCGAGCAGACAAACAAATATTTGTTTAAGGCGAGATAATCTCAACCAGTAGCGGATACAGACACGAATATTTTCAAGAACAACTCAATTATAAATAAGGAATTACTCAATAGAAGGTCTTTTTATCTGGTACTTTTTTTCTAAATACATACGTAATCATGAAGTCAAAACGAATTATTTTTAAATGGAGATTGGTTTCGGTGATAAAACCGTTTTGGTTCTCTATTTCTTCATTTTCAAATAAGGAATGTGAAAAAGGAAGAACTTTGAAATAAACTTTTACATAATCATTGAATTAAAAAAAAACTTTTTTCTATTCAGTTTGTACACAAAACACTGAAATGAAAGATATATTTTTCGTAGGAATGCTACACAACGTTATACCGGGTGATTCTCTAAGGTGGCTCACCCCTATAACTTTTTCATTATTGGATATAAAAAACAAAATTTGGGAATTGTGTATTTACTTGCTTTGCCGTACTTACGGTTTGACCAAAAATGACCCCAACTTTCGATTTTTAAGTGGGACATCCTATATATTTTAACTTATTTCGATCGAGAATGACATTCTGAATCCAACAATACTCCACTTGTCAATATTTAACGAATAAAATCATTTTTATTCCAATTTTTATTTTTTGATCTAGAATGCCATGGATCGTGTAAATCGCTTCATTCTTGATTAAGTAACATGGGAAAACTACGATTGTGAGGCTTCCGACTTCACAGTCGTTTTAAGAATTATTTCACAGTCGCAAATATGAATTTTTCCAGTTAACTTGATTTTTTCGGACGGAAAGGGGGTGGCTTGTCGGCTTTTTGTGAAAGATCATTTTCTTACGGATAATTTGGTGCCACACACTTTCACTATATTTTCTCTCGTTAATTTTTTTCAGGTAAGTTAACTGAATTATGTAGAAGTGGACCTTTTGTAATTTTACGAATTTTATCATATAAAATTCTTATTCCATACTTTTCTCTCCAGGTTTTGTTAGCTTCAAATCTTACTTTATCAAAGCTTCTTGTAGTTGGGCGTACTTGGTCATCTTATTATTGAAAAGCGGATTGTTTATTGTTGCAAGTGTGTATTCCATTTGGAAAAATATTGATATTTTTTGTAGCTTTCGAGGCGAATACTGTTTGCTCTACTAATATAACGTTATGGGCATACTCAGGTGGTCAAATAAACAGACAGTGGTTAAGGAGGTCCAAAGACTTTTATTCCAAGAACCCACAAAACCCCAGGAATCGCGCCAACCCTGAGAATATCTCTTATAGGTGTACCTACCTCTAATCTCTGAGGAGTTGAAAACACAGCAGCACCTTTTTGAACTTTCAAAGACGAAAATACGCATTTCTCTCATATGACTACAACTTTATGTCACCAAAAGAGACAAATCTGCTCTTGTCACAATGAGAAATTAAAATGAATAAGACACATTTTTAAAGAGATCAAGTTTAAAATAGGTTTCGACTTTCTACTTTTCCATCAAAAAATGTAGGAAACTTCCGAAGAAATGAATAAAGAAATTAAGTTGCAAAAATGTTCAGATCATGCACAAAAGCTTGTTTCAGATAAAACTGAAAGAAAAATCTTTTTTCCAAACTTCTTCCATTCGAAACTCGAAAAAAATTTATTTAAATACTTAGATTTTATATATTCTCAGGAGAGATTAGCTGTCACTTTCCACTTCTCCATCTTTATACAAAACAATTGTGGGAAACTTCCAAAGGAAGGAAGAAAGCAATTGAGTTCAAAATGAATTACTCACAACTTTTTGTATAAAGACGTAGAAGTGAGATCTAAAAGCTTTTTCTTCATGAATGTCATCTATTTCGATTCCATAACGCATATAAGAAATATGAATTGAATAGAAAAATTTTTTCGTGTAATTCAATGTTCATATGAAAGTAGTTGTTCCAAAAGTTATTCTGAAACAGTTTTTTCGAAAAGGCGTTGTCTTCCATTTCTGCAAATACAGTATTTTGAAGTCGCTTTCTTTCTTTTCTTTATACGATAAACAAATTAAAAATAGCATCTGCATAATAAAAATATCCACTTCGATATTAAAGTCAAAATTTTAAAGAAAAGTTTGAAGTTGAGAAAATGACAAATTTTGAGAAATGTAGAAATTAAAATAAAAGTCCAGATTTTATGGAATTATTGACCTGATGGGAAATGAGTATTTTCATAGACAAGATTTCTGTTAGAGAAAATTCGGTGTATATATTAATATAGCGTTCACATCTGAAATTCCTATACTCAGGAGTGCGCTTGTGGAGGTATATTTTTATTATGCTGTAATGAAGATAACTATGATAACTTTTATTTTTTAATTGTGTTTATTCAACTAATAGAAAAATTATGATCTTACAATTCCAAGTGGATTTCCCATAATTTTTAAAATCACGATTGAGATATCAATGATCACGACTCTACAGGATTCATTGTAGGATAATTTCTAATCAATACTGTGCGATGAGTACACAAATAAGACTTTATCATTATCATTGAAGGAAGATTTCCACGGCTTTGCCTTTAAGTTTCAAAAAATAAAGAACAATAGACTACTCGTCACACTAAGAATATAAGAAATTACTAATTTTGCTATGTAAATTATTAGATATCGCATGAAGAAAATAAGGATTTTTGTATTTTGTCCTTAGAAAAAAATAAGTTTTCCACAAATATCCTTTTTGCGTTTCCAAATTCTCTTGAACCAAATACAAAAAATTGACACCACCCATTAGAAACGCTGGACAACGTAATCAATTGAAACTATCGATATAGAATTCCCCTTACAAGAGTTACTTTCATTCCCAAAATTGAACCTAGAGTTCAGGTTGGAAACACTTTTTCAATTCATCAGCAGTAGTTTGTACAGTTTGAATTAAGATTAATTCAAATTATTTAGTAAGGTCATTGAAAAATATTTTGTCGAGAGAATAATGCCCAGAAAATTCCACATCTGTAAATTTGAACCAATCAAAATACGTTATTTTGGAAAAATTTTTCTCGTGGGATACCCAAAAGCGAATTATACTGGAAATTTTTTGACGTTTACAATAACAGACCATTTTTGACAGATTGTTTTTATTTGTTCACATAATATTCAGTTTTGATACATTTCAATTACAAAGCTACGATGTTTTCTATTTTCTTCACACACCTCCTCTCTTCTTAATGGCAAAAATGCAGTACTTTGAATGTTTTCAAATAAGTGTCTATGTATTTTTATTAATAAATTAATGGATATACCTGTTACTACGTGGAAGGCGATCATCATGAAAAATGAGAAATAAAAAATTGAATGGGTTATATTTTTAGGAATGAATAAATTTTGGGAAAGTTTTTGGCTTTCTACTACTTCATCTTGATACAAAAAAATGTGGGAATCCTCCAAAGAAAGGAAGGAAGCAATCATTTTCAAAAGAACTAACTTTAGATGTGTAGATCATGCAAAGAAGTAACTTTCAAACACAAAATGAAAGAAAATGTCCTTCTGAAACAGCTACTTCCATATAAACATTGAATTACACGAAAAAAAATATTCCTTCGAAACAAATACTTTCATATGAACATTGAATTATACAAAAAACACTTTTTTCTGCTCAATTTGTATTCCAAACATTCGTTATAGATTTAAATCCGATATCATTCACAGGATTTCTACACAATAAACTAAATGCAATGTAAAAAAATTTTTTCACTTACATGGAACTCAGCCATCCTCACTGGTATACACCGATGTTTCGCCATAAGACACTTGCCTTAGGGCTCGTCAGTACAAATCTGGGCAATATTATAAGAAAACAGCACACAATTCATTCATAAATTACGATTTTTATGTCACGGAATAAATTTGATCTACTTATGTCATCGATGACATCGTAATGACATTCATTCACTTATTTCAAATTCCAGCCAATAGGAATATTGAATTACATGAAAGAAAAATTCTCTTAAAATTGATTGCGTCCTTCCTTTCTTTGTTGTGACAAAGTATCAAAAGGACAAAACCAGTAATATAATTTCAAAATTTTCGTTCCTTTTCCTATGTCTTCCGGAAGAGTTACATTAAGTTTTTAATATAATATTTCAATATTCCCTAAAATAGAAAACTTTGTTACAATTCAACTGACTCTCAATCCCTCCGGTTTAGATAGCTTTTTATATTATTACAACAACTTACTTTCAAACCAAGAAAAGTCACAAGATAATAGATAAATTTAAGGTGTGTTTTGAAGTGCAGCCCTACCTAGCACTACCGATTTCTGTTGGAAAGATTTGATAAAACAATATGTGATCCATTCTCACACGGATGACTGGTTATTCGTCAACTTCTCCTATTGCGTTGCTTCCACTTCTTTCATCAATATACATTATACTTTTTAATGAAACAGGATATCGAAATGGGACAATATTCATATGGATGGATTTCATTTTTAGTACTTTTAGGTAAGGAAGAAAATAGTGTTACATCGCTTGTCGTTGAGAGGGCGTTACTAACTTTTTTCCAAATGGAAAGAAGTCTTGTGATACCTCGTTCGCTAGATAACTGGATTATCTATCTGCATTTTTTTTATTTTAGTTAATATTTCACTCGTTCGTAAGTAATTCGCAATTTTATATTCGTTTCAAAAATCTGACGAAAATACGATGATTATCATGATTTCAAAGAAAAATGCATTCTAAACTCACTTCAGTTTATTCCAAGGAATTATTCACAAAAACAATCAACAGAAATTAGGTACCATACTAAGCCCCCCATCAACTTCTCCTACTTCTATAACTTCTTTAAAGTTATTCTCACGGTGGTATCAAAAGGGTCTTGTCTTTAGCAGAAACCGAAGGGGCATCTCTCAAAGTTTTTTGCCCTAGGCTGAAAAAAAAACTCTTTTATCGTGGCATTTTTCTTGCATAACTCAAGAATCCCAATCAGCCGTTAATATTTTGGCTTGTTTTTACCCAAAAACTACTCATTTTCACGAGCATTCATCGTTGGAGGAGGTCTTGCTTTTTCTTGTCTGATGAGTTACAATATTTTGCGATTAGTTATAAATACTCCAAATGTCAATTTGACACATGTAGCAAATTATGTGTATCCAAACTAGATGGATCTACGACAATAAATCATTCATTAGGTAGAAGTAACTAATATTTTGCCAGAAATTACATCAATTCATTCTTCAATGAAAACTATTTCCGTTCAGGAATGCCAACAATTTCTCAAAATATATTATTTGTTTAGTCTTCTTTGATCATATTAGAATATGATGCACGTACTCCCACCAATTTTCACCAATTCGTAAACAATCGTGATGAATGTGAAATTCTAACCTCAAAAATATTAGAGTCATAGATTTCACGTGCAATCGTGATTCAATTTACAGAGAATGTGAAACTTTTGAATAACTGCAAGGGTCAATAATTCTAGATTTTTTGAAAATACTTTTGGATCTTGGTCATAAAATGCAAATTAAGTTCATTGTGGTGTGTTGTACTACTTTTTGCAGATTGTAGACAATGTCAACTGGTATAACATTCAAACAACATAGATACTATAAAATGATTCAATAATACCATTGTCACTTACTCTTCCACTGCTACTGCTACTGCTATCATGCCTGGGTACCCTGCAATTTCTGCGACCTCCTCTGATTTCATTGCCAGAACTCTTCTTCTTGTAGCGTGATCCTCCGGTAAACATCATCTTTCGTTCCTTAATAAAAAAATATTTCTTTACACCTGAACAAACTCCTGATAAACACGTATAACCGGGTCTCTAAACGAGTCACACTTATTTTGTTGATCATTGTTTTGAAAAACACTCTGTGTAGGTTAGCACATCACTTAACACGTTCGAAATATGTTTCTCTCGTTAGCCACTGGTTATTTAAAAATAAACTCGGTAATGTTATCAAAAAATTGAGTTTCGCGTTTAAAAATCAGTAATAGGAAACATATCGTCCGCTCGTTTCACTGGTGTATTATAACCAAACTTATTTTGAAGAGCTGAAAAACAGCCCATCCTAGGTAAAATTGTTAATTTCCATTTTTCAAGTGGAAGTGGATCAATCCGAGCAGAAAACAAAACAACAGTGGAATTAAAAATAAGCCAATTCCACTTCGTGGTAGTCCATTTCATATAGAACTATGAGCCGTGAATGTATGCCGAGTGGCAAGCACTTTATTTTTAGATTTCAGATGATTCTACAGTTTAACATTATAAAATATACATTCGGTTGAAGACATACCTAACATCTGACACCTTTACAAACAACAAGGTTCCTAGTTTTCATTACCTCGTAGAAAGTCATAACAAACAATTTATATGCACCTTCAGATATTTGCAAGTAAAATATCTTACCTGAGAGTGACGAATTTCAAACATTCAAGTTTCTGCATAATTTCAATATGCGTTCTTTGCTCTATGAGTACTCTAAGGTTTCTCTAGTAGCTTTATGTACTATACAGTTTTAAAAATATGTTTGGCTACTGACTAATGGAAAGTTCAATGAGGTTGCAAAGAAACACCATCAATATAGAAATTGAAATCCGAAACCTCCACTTCCGCACCAGAACTGCAACACTCTTTTTACCGCGCGTTTCACCAACCAGGCTGGGGTCATCTTGAGATGAACTATATTAAATCCTCAACTGTATCGAACGTATCATTTTAACAGAGTCATTCATGAAAGAAGAAACAATGTGCTGTTTGGAATGGAACCTTTATCACTATTCTCAGTTTTCATACCGCACATACCAACCGCATATCCGAAATTCGCCCATATTTAAGGAAAAAACTTTTCACATATATTCAGTGGGGATAATCGAAGACTGGCTATAAATAAAATCATCTAAAGGAACATGTCATTCAGACGTAGATGGTAGGTGCTGGTCCCACTCGGCATCGCTCAGTGAGATACCATCGCAACGGCTTGGATAGCGTGAAGTTGCTTTCGAGCTAACGTTTCATTGCTGTGCCGCTGTTTTCGGTTTCAAGGGTGGGAATATAAAGAAAAATTGAATGATGGCGCTCCTAGGGTCAAAATATTCCGGAGGTAAAAGAGCTCCCCAATCGGATCTCCGGGTGGGGGCTGATTCGAGGGCATCATTTTGCAGAAGTTATTCGAAAACCACTATTCCCGACAGTCAGCAGGGTCCTCCTAACAGCAGTCCACAGGGATATAGCATGGTAACTGCAGTTGCTAAGAGGCCCATTAGCTACTTAAAAATCGATTTCTGCAACATCAGAGA
>WOGR01007304.1:0-12484 GCA_015342045.1 Leptinotarsa lineolata
GAGCAGGCGATAATATTCGTCCTACCCTTCCTGCCCTGTAGGGAAATTTGGATGGCTACCACGTCTTGGGTGCAGAAGCCTGTAAGCAAAAAATAATCAATATCCTTCCTGATGAACAGACATGCTCTGGGTTTCACCCCAGGCCACGCTATTACCTCACTAGGAATATTGCTCAGTCCGGTTACTCGGCCTGTATTTCCTGTACATTGTTCTTGCAGGAAGGCAAGGTCGATCGATACGACCTTGAAGTTTTTACCAAGGACGTATGGAGCGGCCTTGTCATGTGGTAAGTTAGCTTTCAACCACTTGAATTTAACGATTGTTGCCGCAAACTTAGAACTCTTCGACCCTAGCAGGAAGAAGACGAAGGGTCCTCAAGGGCACCTCCATCCACCTCTTTCAGGATCAAGGGATGAGTAGACTCAGATGTGGAGATGAGGACACCTGCCGTTTTCGATTTGCCTTCTGGATTTTTGGATCCCTTAGACGAGACGATTGTCGTCTTCGCTTTCCAAATCCAAATCCTGCCTTTTTCCCTGCTTTTTTCGACAAGACGTTAGCCGTCTTCGTCTTCCGAGAACCAGCTGGTTTTCCAGCCTTGGGATGGGTA
Source organism: Leptinotarsa lineolata (assembly GCA_015342045.1). Lineage (NCBI taxonomy): Eukaryota > Metazoa > Arthropoda > Insecta > Coleoptera > Chrysomelidae > Leptinotarsa > Leptinotarsa lineolata. The sequence continues at coordinate 611 of WOGR01007304.1, forward strand.
TGACCCGCTAGTTTGCTCTTATGTTTGGGTGGAGGTTTGGTTGTTCTCCTCATAGGTGGATTACCACTTGGCCTCGCTTTATTCACTCTAACGGGTGCGTTAGAATGACTCGGTTGAGTAGTTGCCTGCTGGGAGGGTGCCCGGGTTTTAGGACGGAATAAAACCTGCCCAAAACCAAAATGTGGTTTGGAACCCATCCTCGCCAGCACGGCCATAGATCCATCATCAACAGCGAAAGTCCATTATTGACCAGGGCCTGTCTTTTCCTTGTGTAGAATAGTCCACTACAAGGTTGACAGTCCATGGTTCATTTTCCTCAATTTAGTGAGGACCTGGTCGGAGGTCAGTCTATGACTGCCTCCGTCAGGTAGGTGAGCAACACAGATGTGTGAATACGGGAGTTGGTCTCCTGTGATGCATTTCAGAGAAGCGCCTTCCCACGGTTGCATTCCATGTGAGTAGCTGTCGATTAGCTGAGTGATTGAAACTCCATACCCTGCTTTAATAAATGATCTTTTATGAAGTGGGACTACTTTCAAAGACTTAATATTCGGCTGGATACTTTTTGCACTGAAACGTTCTCATGTTCTGAACAAGCAAACTACCAAATTGATTGAAATTCACCTCTAATTGAAAGCCTCTATTCTCGCCTCCAAATTCAGCTATTGAGCTTCATTACTAATTTTGTATAGTTATTACTCTCCAAACTACTCGTGAACGTTTGACGGCATCAACACTTACAAAGTTACCTCATTCGGAATTGGGTCGTGTAGTAAACAATTTCTGATTTGCCGTCAACAAGTTTAACTGGGTCAACATATGATTAAAATCACTACCACACAATCAATTTCGATATTTTCTCTCACGTGAAATGAGCGCTAGAGGAAAATGGAGGTGACTACGGAAAGCTTGTCCTCGTGGAGTAATTTGAAAGCCTCTGGCGTGACTCAACTGTTTGAGATAAAACTCTTTGGAGAACAGCTTCAATCACACAGAAATATCTGAGCTCATATTTCCAATCAACTAGTTGCTTATTTACGGTAAAAGCTTTAGCGGAAAACTGTGCGATAAATAAAATATTTAAACAGTGATTTAACTTCATATGCTTGATGTAACACCATATCACCATCGTGTTAACTTTCTCATTTACAGGTTCAATTCAAGTGCTTCATTTTGCTCCATCGAGAGTGATCTGTGGTATAATTTTAGATGAAAGGCAGTTAGCACCTTCTTTATATGAAGTGAAAATAAAATTGAAACACGTAATGAACCCTGTGTTATCCAGACTTGTATTTTTTTTGGTTTAAAGACATTTCGGTAGTCACTAGTAATGAAAAAGAGAAATACCTTTTGTCACACAGATTCAAATATCTTGGAACATTGCTGAAGCCTCTGCCAAATTTTCACTTCATGTCTTCATGTCATTAGAAGAAACTTTTCATGTCGCGTATTTCAATGTTCATGTACAAGAAGTTTTTGCAATATGCTTTCGTTTCAGTTTGTAACTATAAGAAACGTCTGTGCCTAATCTAAACATCTTTGTTGAGGATGCATTTTTATTACTGTCTTCCTTTATTTCACAAAAAATGTGGAAATTCGAAAAGCTTTTTTTTAGAATCAGACAAGTAACAGAATGACTCCACTAAATTACTATCTTGGTTGAAGTAAGATATCTTCATTTGATGTGACTGTGTTGATGAGGTCGATACCCTAAAGTGACCATTTTGCGAGTACCTGTCATTTTCCATTCTGAAGAAGGGGTAACTATGCAGTTTACATCAGAAAGAAACACTTCTGTTTCATTAGTAATCCTGTATTTTCGAAAAGTAAGAAAACCTAAACAAAATTGAAGGATTTGGCTAATGAACTGGAAAGTATTATTGAACTATTTTCAGTTTGTATTTGAAAAACATAAATTCTCAGAGAGTAAGTTCAGGTAATGAGTCAGTATATTTTCACAAGCGCCCTTACAGCACGGTATCAAATTTGGGCAAGTTCATTAAAAGATAATTGAAAAAATAATTGGAGAAGAAAAAACTGGGGATGAAGGGAGAAATGTCGCGAAACAGTCGTAAAAATGTCCGCAATCCTCACACCATACTCGAATGTAGCGAACAACAATGTGATACTACAAACTCGATGACTGATAACATCATTCGAAATGTTGTGAACTGCACCAGGGTGTCGTTTAACGACCAACTAGAGGCTGTTATTTCCATCTGTATGAGTTATGTCTACGCAATATGAATTATTGCATGCCCAGAGTCGTACTGGCTGTGGAATGCGTTAAACTAGAATGGTAGTTATTCAAGCATCTGTCAGGAAAAAAGTTGTTAACATCAATTTTTCCCGTGTTTTGACTGTTGCAAAAATACTCAAATCCCATAGAAACTTTTGTCACTTCCAAGCATATTTTTCTTCTGGAAGTCGATTATTAAACTCGAGATAGGATAATTAGTGAATAGATATTTCGTCCTTGTGATGGTGAAAAAATAAGCTATTCATTTCTTCAACAACTCTTCAATTCTCCATCGAGGAAGGATGTAACGAGTTTGATGTAGTCGATCCTGACCATTTGATATAATCGGCGTCAGTTGAAGATAATGGCAGTATCGAACAAAATATTTCCAGTTTTCCAGACTTACGAAAACTTCTTTCAAATTTTTTTCGTACTAAACTGGAAACCACTGTACATTATCAGTGGCAAACTACAACTTTCATTGCAGAGATCGTTGATTACCTGTTTGGTGAACGTTTATCAGAAACATCATTGAAAAACGTGTGTCTTTCAGAATGTGACCCTATTCCTGTTTTCGAAAATCATTATAATTTGTGTTCCTGGAAAGAAATCGACAATTAATAAAATAATAAACACACGTGCACCTATTGACATATGAAAATTACGTCAAGGATGTCTTACATAATATAGGTCTTTCATTAGGCGCTGCAATTATAGAATAGAATAGAAATTTATTGGGAAAGAAAGTTTTTGGCTTTCTACTACTCCAATTTGATACAAAAAAATGTGGGAATCTTCCAAAGAAAGGAAGAAAGCAATCATTTTTCAAAGAAGTAACTCTAAACATAGATGTGTAGATCATTCAAAGAAGTAACTTTCAGACACGAAATGAAAGAAAAAGTTCTTCTGAAACAGCTACTTTCATATAAATATTGAATTACACGAAAGAAAATATTCCTTCGAAACAAATACTTTCATATGAACACAGAATTATACAAAAAACACTTTTTTCCACTCAGTTTGTATTCCAAAAATTCATAATTTTCAAAGTGTTGGAATTTACCATATATCTTTGATTCATAAAAAAATCGTTCAACAAACTATAAGTATGGTATAACGTTATCAATATGATCAGTTGATAACCTTGAGGAAGATTGTAATTATTATTACTATCAACGTAATTAGTATAATCTTCCCTTCCACTATCATTTAAACTGTTGTTATTCAAAACATCGAGAGATTCTGCACATTTTATCCTGTTTCAGCTACCTAGGTCATTTTGTGGTTGCGTTAGACGAACGTTTTTGTTTCTTCATATCTTGGATTAGTGTATGGAGGATGAGTAATGGAACGAGTTTGATTGAAAAGTATTTTGAAAGCAGAATGAAGCCTACTATCGAACAGTAAAAACCATTTCATTCATTAATGTCGTTACATTCCAGTAGTGATAATTTTCTTTCATTTCCATAATTCGTGTGTTGAGTTATTGCAATGGAATATGATAGTTATACTGGGATTGATAATGAATCGCCAAAGCGACGTTGCTGACATCACAAAAATCACATGGAGAAAGGCACGGTAAAATAATGCAGGCAAGAAATGGATGAACATTCTTGAAGCTCATCGGAGAATGAACGGGTTGATCGGTGGAACACGGCTAAAACGCCTAGAATAGAGGAACTATTTGATGCACAAATGATCGAAATTTTGATTCGAATGCAGCTCACAATAAATAACTAAGTAACGATGTAGAGGACAGTTGAAGAGGATATTTGGACAAAGAAAGCAGAAGAACGAACCTCATCAGTACCTATAAGCTCCAACAGAAGCTAATGATTGATATTTCTTTCAAGAATTGATTTCTTTGAGCATTATTCAAGTTCATCTAATTTTTGTTGGTTTTATCAATTAATACTAGCCTCGTTTGCTATAAGGGTAAAATTTCGAACAGGGATAACCAATCATTCCTCCTATGATATTGAACAAATGTAGTCCAATAATTCAAGTGATGTCGAAGCAAATCTAGAAGCTATGAAATAATCACATCGAACGATTTCATGATAATTTGGGTACATTTCGAAACTGTTCCGCTAAAAATGTATCAGAAAATGGGTATTATCAATTTAGTAGAATTTGAAATGAATTTTGGAAATTATGGCCCCATTTCCTATAGACCGAACAGTTACTCAAAAAAAAGCTATGATTTGTAGTAAAATCACCGAAATGTTAAAAAAATGGGAGTCTTGATATGACCCAAGGCTATCATCAAATTCCTGTTGCTTCCAGATCAATAAACAAAACAGCTCTCGTAACGCAACACGGACAATTCGAACTTCTTTTACGAATGCCTTTTCAGCTTTCAAACGCTCCGGCGATATTTCGAAGATTATTGAATGAGTTGTTTACCCAAATGTGTCACAAAAGATTTTTACTATTCTATTGAACGATATTTTGAAACCTTGGAAAAAAATTAAAGAAGGTCTAAATTTATTGAAAAATGTATTCCAACTATTGAAACATTCTGATTGAAAACTGAATATGATATAGTTGGAGAAAGTGGCTGGTATTCTATGCTACGGGATGCAGTATGGGGCATGAACGATACTATTAATGCTGGCATAGGATTGACATCCCATAACCTAAATGTTTGGTTTTGATCAAGCAAGGCATGCGAATTGAGTTCGGGACAGTACTGTTTCAATGAATAGAAATCATGATGGAGTGATAGCTGAAATTAATATGGTGAAACAAACACAGAAAAAAAAGAAGTTGTTCATTCAAAAAAGAATTGAAACACCAAATTTCTTGAAAAGAAGTCTCGAGAAAAACCGATGGTCCATTTGGTGGGCCATATAAAATATCTTAGATTGAAAAGTATCGATACAAGATATTTTCTTCAAAGGGCATGAGAGTACAAGAAATACGCAGCTATGGTGCCAGTTGATCAACTAAAAGAGTATAAAGGAAAGGCAATAACCGACAGAGAATCTGACAGTGAGTTGGATAGTACTGAAGAACTATTAAATTTATTAGAAGGGTACCATGGATTAAGGGGTAATGTAAAAAGCTTCAGAGATTATATTATAAAATGTAATAAGTGCTTGGAAGCGAAAAAACGTGAAAGCACGAATCAAAAAGCTCTAGAGAACAAAATGAAATGATCGTTTACGAATGCCTAGAAGCATGAACAACTACTTTTCATGTTTTCTGGTTTTTTGGTTGATGTTAAAGTATTGCATTTATTGAAAAGAGTTGTTTTGTGTACAGATTTTTGTATATTTATAATTCACAAATGAGTTTTCAACGTTATCCACACAAGACAAAATGGAAATCGTCAGAATGTGATTGTATTTTTAATCACCGACATCTAGGGAAAAAAATTCACCTTGGTACCGTGGAAAGGATATTGAAAACAATCAAAGAAACTGACTCTGTGGACTATCGTTTCTGGGAACCACATAATCCAATAACGTATAATAAAAAAGAGATTTCAATAATACAGTAGGATTGTCATTTTGGTTCCAAGGAGGGAGAGAAAATAATATCGCATTTCCCTACAGGATTTCATGGACAGAAGAGGCAACTTTCGAGTCGAACGGAACAGTTAATTCCCAAAATTGTCGCTGGTAGTCCAAGAATCATCCAAATTTTGTAATAGAATGCCGTGACCAATATTCATTCAAGATAAATGTGTGGTGTTGCTTGTGGATAACCTAATGATTGAACCATATTTTTCAGATGAAATTTGAACGAAGACATGTACAGAAATTCCATTATGAATCAGTTGTCTGAAGGTTTGGATGATCTGCCCCTGAGTGTTAGACGAGTTTGTGGTATCATCTTGACGGTGCACTGATTCGCCAAACGGTGGAAGTGAATCAGTGTCTCAGTCAAAGCAGCAAAGAGATACGACGAGATTGGAAAGATTATTGGCAACCAATATCACCTGACTTATCTCCGATGAACTTTTCTACAGGGTTATCTGAAACAAAAAGTGTATAAGCACAGACCATTTGCAAACAAAGAACCAAAAATGCCACAAAGTCTGTGAAAGAAAGGACTATAATTTATATAGAACGGGAAGGACGGCATACTAAATGGTGAATTCGGGTTCTCCATAAGCTTATTGTGATGAATCAATGAATGTTATGACGTTCTGTTGTGAAAAAACCTATCCAAATAACTGCATCGATGTTACAGATTATCAAACGCCCTTTTGTACTTTTGTGCATCTACTTGAGATGCACGTTTTATGATATAGTGGAAAAATAAGTCCCTCTGCCGACTAGACTCTGTCTTTTGACTGATATATTGTTCTCTATATTTTGTACTGTCATATTACTCAAGAAGCGTTATTATTTGGTTGATAGCTAGATCTAACAGTTCACATTCCACAGTTACACTGTTGGGTGTAGACTGCATTAAAATATTTCGAACTCTGCAGCTAATGGGATACATATCTGCTACAAAAAGGAACAAAGGTGTGATGAGAATGAAGAGAAATACGTTCATTCGACTACTGGAACGATAACGTCCATACAGTTTGGTAATGAAATGATAAAACTAGATGAACTTTACAACAAGGACGAATTTCTGAAGGTGTATTTATTTTTTTCTGGTAACAGGCCGATGCGGGTATTTTCTGGGCAACATATGATATTGAAGTCTCGTTTTTATCAAAATTATGAAACTTGAATCATGTTTCATTCGAATCGATAGAGCAAAATATTCGAAAAATTGGAAAAATTGGAAAAAAGCAGCTGTACTGATGGGGTAGGGTTGTCCATCGTTAAACTTAGAAATGAGTGATATCAGGTGCATCGTCGGCGCTGCATTGTCATTCAGCAGCTGAAAGATTACCTGGTCTTAGTTCAGTGGTGAACTTCCATCATTGTCTTTGCTTTATGCGCGGAGTTCCAGTAACGACTCTCGACCACCAGTTCAACTAAGCATTGTTGACTGTTCTACCTCTATATCAAAATATTTATCATTTGGTACTGAATAATTAGTTTTCTTATTTGTTCAAGAAAAAATCTCAATCGTGTGTTTCCGTTTTTCTTTTCACCGGGAAGAGGTGATGTGTAACGAATATTTTACAACATTATCATATTTATAATACGAATAGTTCCGTCACCAAAATTTCGCCACTGTCTGTCTGTTTGAATGATAAAAACCGGAATCGAGTTGAAGGAATTCATTGAATGTTCTATTCCTTCTCAGGGTTTGTGGGGAACAGTTGGAATCTGGTAGGTTCTGACCTTTTGCTTTTATATTATTATCCATTCTCATCAATTCATCATTATTCATATATACTGTTGAGTTTATCTATTGTTCCTACCTAGATTTGTTATTTAGTATAGGAAATCAGTTCAATTACTTCCTTTGGGATAATTAAGCTACATGTGATTTCAAAGTTGGAAATTTAAATTTTTCAATGCTTACTGTCATTTAGTCATTGAATAATTTGCAAGGGATGTAAAGATTGCTAATCCCCTAGATTGAAAGTACGAGAGAGAAGGAGATTCTGCATCCTATTTATTCTTATGTTAGAGGCTTGAATTTCATTTAACAATCTGATATTGATTCTTCGTTCATCTGATAAAAATCAGTATCTACTCTCTGTCAAATTTTCAGATCGCAGATAATTGGGAATGTATTCCTGTGGAACATATTTTAAGTTTAGACATACCTGTTGCTGCAGTGAGATTATCGTAACCTTCAAGAAGTGAACCACGATTGGAGAAATGGAGTTGATTGCTACGTGACATTCAGGCAGTACATTTTCAGGACGATTCCTCAGGTGAGCATTTGTTTCTATCTGATCTGATCGAAGAAGAGTTAATTTTTCTCTGGAAAATATATGCAAATTTGAGAAAATTGTTTCTCTGGCCTGTCTTGTCACGTGCTATTTGGCCTTAGATTCTGTCTCTCGGTTCTTCAGTTTTTGTTTCATTTTTTAAGAATACCCACATACTGGGTGAAGGACTGATACCTTGGGGAGATTCTAGGAAACTCTGAAAGACATCCTAACGTGAGCCATAAAGCCATCGCCTTCCGTGGTTATAAGTCTCTGTAGTCCCCAATTCAGCTCAGCCGTTGAAAGGATCATCAACGCCACATCAGCCACCATTGGTATTGTCAAAAATAAAGGGAAAGTGAATCAGATGTTGAACTCTGAATCTCAACATCAATATAGTTGATAACAACAAAATCATTTGTAATATTTTTTTGGCCTTCAGCCATATTGTCTTTGTAATAACTTTGGCCTTCAGCTATCTTGTTGAAAATGAATTGAAGTTGTCAATTTTTAATAATGATAAATTCAGCCCAGCTATCAAAATCAGACAAGTAAACTAATTATTCGATTTATAGTTTATTAATATAATATCACTTTTAATCAATCGTTGGTTGTACTTACATACACCCTCACTGAATCAATTTGAGCAGCCCATCAGCAACAAGTGTTAACTTTCAATAATTTCAAATTTCATTCAAAGATTCGAATTTTCAAAACTGTGGAGAGCTTTGTTAGTTGATAGTGCTTTTCCATTTCTTGCAATTGACAAACTCTCTGGAATTCTGCAGTTATGAATCTTTTGTTAAAGAATTATAATTTCGCCGATGCTCACAGATTTTTTTATTCCAATTACTTTTTCTTTTCGGGAAAGTATAGAGATGAAATTCAAATCATTTTTCATTTTATGATAATGCAATTTGATGTGTGAATGAGGTGTAGTCAAAAATCCTTTGTCAATACATATCAGTCCATGGTATTCATTATTAAACTTGAATAAATAACATTTGAAGTTTCCAAAAACATTAAATACTTTCGAAATGTGAAAGACGGCACTGTTTGTGACAAGATTTTTGAAATACGGTTAACACTATGAATGGATCATGTTGGATTCTATCAGGGTATAGATTATAAGCTATATTTGGATCAATGAAAGATTTAGTCGAACCTGTATCGACTAAAAATTTCAAATTATATTCAGTTGAAATTATATAGAGTTATCAACTGAAATCCGTTAGAATTAAAGATATCATCATTCGATCTACGTTTTGGCTTATTGATTAAAAATTTTCATCATTAGAATTACATTGAATATTTTTGAAATTTTCATTCAAAGTTTCAACTTCAGAATCTTCTGAAGTTCATCATTTGTTACTCTATGGAGAAGTACTTCTGAGATAAAATTTCATCCTTGGGGTCTACAAGAAAATGAGAAACCTGGTTGATATCTGTTGAACGTTTGCCTAGTTGAAACACTCATTAGTGTTTGACTGGAAAGGATTCGATTGGGATTTGATTTGGAAATATTCTGCTTATCGATAGGTTGTTAAAAAACTTGAGAATTTCGAAAAAAAATTTGTTGTAGGACATTAGTTCTTGTTTGAACATTTATTGGATGTGAGGGAAAATTGTTTTGTGGGTAGAATTGATTATTGGAAGATCTATTTTGATCAAATGTTTGCTTGTATAAGCATCAAAAAAAGTTCTTGCTGAATGAGAGTGAATTGAATTTTGATTGGGATTTGTCCTTATTTGCCTACTATTTTATCATACGGAAACTCTGTTCGATTGGTTTTGATAATAATTGATATTTTTTCCTGGAATAATGAATTGTTGAGCTCCATTCAAATAAATAGTTCTCACAAAAAAAATTGTGGTTCCTATGGGTTCTGTCAATCCAGATAAAAAAGTTCTTAAAGCTGATGAATTGTATAATTAGCGAATTGAAACTTCCGTCATGAGAATCAATAAAGCAACAGATCAAATTGAGAATTTGTAAAATACGATGAATAATTGTTGAAATTTTTCAGCCAGGTATTGTTTAATCATAACCATGTCTTTATTTAAATAAGCATCATCGCATTGATCCGCAAAATTTCTATACAGTGTCACAACTTGGAATGTTAAAAAAAACACACTCCAAGTTGTGACATTCAGAATATCAACTACTTGTTTTGCATATCCTGTTGAACTACTAATCAAACTATTCAAAAAATATGCATTTCGGAAATAATGTGGATTCTTGTAATCACAAGCATTCAAATATCTATCAAGTTCATTTGGGTTCCCATCAAATTGAGGAACACAATTCAAATATTCGAGTTTGATAACATTTGCCATTTCTGAAGATTTCGAAATATTCAATCCTAAATTTCGGTTATACAATGTATCATTACTATCGATTGAAATCAATTGAGAATTGACATGAGTTCGATTTGCGAGAATTCGATTGATTTTTGGATTTGGGTTGGAAATAAAATTGAGTCAGTTGAAGAGAATGATTGAAAAATATTTTTGAACCACACAAAATCAAAGTACTCACAATGAAAGCAAGATTTTGGCCATCATCGTCTTAACCACTATGAGGTGTTGTTTTTTCCTTGCAGAAGAGGATACTAGAAGTACTTCAGAAAACTCAACCAATAGATCGTTGAGACAGAAATCACTCGTAAGATACGCGTAACTTTGACAAACTTACTGTCTACTGCGCCAATTAACGATCGACGGCATTGAACTTGCTTTTTTAAAATATTTCTATTGTTTCAAAAATTAAAAGTTAAAAATTAGAGAAATACAAAATATATGAAATTATACGTGTTGTTACTTTGAAGGATGAAATCAGACTGACATGAGATGCGAAGCTTCGAAAATGTGTGCTTCTGTCTTCTCTGTCAGTATCTGGAACAGGGTGATGGTACTGCTCGATCAGCGACTTTGTCCTATGTGGTGAGATAATCTTCGATTGAAACCAATTCCACAAGGCATATGTTCTCTCACCTCCAAGAACCAATTTCATGATGCTTCTTAGGACACAGGTAATTTACTCCACCTAGTAAATGAATAATTTCAACATCCTGAAGGACTGGAACGATTTTTCAAATACTTTGGGAGTGACTGCCCAACCTGACGGATTTTCTATAAGCAAAGCAGCTCGTTTCGATAGCAGGCGTTGTCTCACTTTTAAAAACGAATCATATACGTCACTATCGCAAACCATTAACCTCATATTAGCGAAATGAATTCCAGAAGACATTCTTTCTCTCATCTCCAAAAATTTAAATAATACTGACGGATATGTTTACACGAGTTTGCTAGGTGAGTCAAATAATATATATTTGTATCAAGGAGTATTTGTCATTCCAACACAAAAGGGTGATTTAACAACCTTCATCGTCAAAAAGCCAAACTAACTAGTTTCTCTATCAACGTGTTTTTAGTTTTGGAAATGAGGCATTTATTTCAAGTTTGATACCTTTTCGTATCTTCACACGAAGAAACGAATTTTCGAAGGCAGGCGTTCTCTTACTTCCAGCAAAATATATCACGGGATCCGTTATGGAAGTAATGAAAGATTAATCAATCCACCAGAATCGAAACCATGAATTGAAAAACATCGATTTGAAATAAATTTTCGACTCTTCGTTATTCCCTGAATTTTTCACACTTCGAGAATAATTTCTTCACTTTCTAAACGGATAATTTTACAATCAACTCTCATATTTCCAGAAATATGGTATTTACTTTCACACTCTTGATTAGTTCCCCCTTCACATCAGTGAAGACAGTTTCAGAAGGTAGGCGTTCTTTTACCTAATAGATACAATAACGCAGCATTCGTATT
>WOGR01007305.1:0-11445 GCA_015342045.1 Leptinotarsa lineolata
AGTCAATGGATTCTTAAACTTTATAAGCATAACATAGGTAATTATTTCTTTGCTTTGTAGTTCTCTTTCTATATAAAAGGATCACAATAATTATTTCGTAAATTTTTCTGTTTTTTTGAAGTACTGTATTGGGCATAATAAAAAAATGGAATCAGTTTTACCATTGACACCAGGTAGCGCCACCTACTATAACAATTTTTACGTAATTATCTATGTGTTTGAATAAATAAAAATATTATTTTGGTACGCCTCTGCAGAGTTGGTAAGAGGATTATCCATTGGTCACTTCAAGTGCGACGTTGCTAATGAATCACCTTCAATTGAAAATTGTTATACTATAGTATAAGATGGCCGCAGCTACAAAATGGCGGATTATATATTTTTTCACAACTACCTCAATGTGGGTATCAAATGACAGGGCTTGACTAGTACTTTAGTACTATGATAAAAATGCAAATCCATTTTAATCTGTACAAAGAACTTTGTTAACTCAGAATCGGGATACAAGCATAAATCTCCCACCCAAGTCAAGATTTTGTATCATGTCGAGGAGTGTGTGGCGTCAGGGTGGCTAAAAATAATACGTCTTTTGCGATACACTACCCAAGTTAAGGTGAAAGGTTTAAACGTGCCGAGAACTGTGTGGCATTAGGGTGGATAAAAATTAGAAACTGAAAACTAGAAAACAAAAAAAGTAAAAAAAAAAATGTTTATGTTGAAAGGTTTTATTGAAAAATAATGATATAATAATGATGCAGATAATGTCCTAGATAGTCATTACATCACTCTCCTCAGCAGTCTACGGTATTGATCAGATAAATAAATAAAAAACTTTGATTAATACTGTAGAATGCTGAGGAAAGTGGTATGATGACTACAATTACCTAGTACCTTCGGAATTATTTATTAGTTTTTAGTGCATCATCTACATCATTTTTATATATATTTTTTTCAATAAAACCTTTTAACATAATTTTTTTCTCATTTTTATCGAATGCTGTAGATAAATATATGGCGTTGGTGTATTGGTGCACAATATCCAGAATAAACAATCATTCAAATAAAAAAGGGAACTTATTTAGGAGAGACCAGTTACCCACATTTTTTTGTTTTAAGATGAAGAGATAGAAAGCTTAAACGCTTCCTAAACACTGATTATTTATTTATCAGATGTGTATTGAGTACAGAAACAGATCTTGCTTATTGGCCTTAAGTAGTATGATTCAGAGATATTCTCACATTTCAGTCTATTATACATTTTGTAGTTTTATTCATTGAATATTTAAGTAGTCTGTAAATACAATACATGAAAAATTTGTATTTGAAATAAACTACAGACATTCAATTGAGTTTGTGTTGAAAAAATTTGATATTGAATTATCGTATGAAATACTTTTTTCAAAAACATATTTGCCATATATGAACCTCGCTCGGTAAAAACTATCGATGTTTCGAAACAGACTGAGCAATCTGTTATAAAGAATGAAAATAAAATTAACTGCTAATTTTTCTATTACCATCAGCACTAATAGTTAACCGAAAAATCTGTAATAGAAGATACGTGATCCACCTTATGTTATGTTAGTAAATATTACTCTTGTTTTTATTTAAGAACTATTCTTAGTATTTGAGATACATTTTGAGAACTTCACCAAACTATCAAAACTATCTATTAATATTGAAAACTCCTGAAATAGCTATTTGGTAGTGAAACACGTGTTGCAGTTTTGTAAAATGTTTAGTGAAAAATCTCACAATATAATATTATTTGAATACGTTATAATAGATTTTCATCAAGTATCGGCCGATTCCATCACATACTATTATTAATGAAGAAGTGATCATAATTAGAAAAAGGCATAATTACCAAAGTAAAATAACAAGGTCATGCTACATTACATTCATTGTTTTTTCCTTCATTAGTTTATATGAAAATTAAAATCCAGAAAACTCAAGCATCAATGAAGTTTTGGAATATATTAAATTATCAAAGAATGCCACTCTCAGTAATGAATTCTCTCCGATGTTCTTTTGAATCATGAATGATTTCGTAGTTTTATTTATTTATTGTTTGATCTTACATTTGGTTATTCTGAAAATTCAGTAACACATGCCTTGATAGATAGTAAAGAACATTTCGCCAAAAGTTTTAAATTAATAACATTATCACTTGATCCGAAAGGCCCACCGACATCATTAAGTAATGACTATTACACCGTGGGAAGGTGGTCATTGTGACCAAGGCTCGTGTACCCTGAGTAGACTCAATGAGCCAGGAATGACATCCTTCTGTCTTTGCCTATTCAAGATTTCTGACTGGTAAGTCAGTATGATCTTGAGTTTAGAATGATTATGACAATCATGTTGGCAGAGTCTGTGTCGAGCCTTCAGAGTTCTAAGAGTAAATATCGATATTTTAACCTTTTCACCTCCTTTTTCACCACGACCATTGACAACCATTGCATTACTCTGATGGTCATGGAGAACGACATTAATATTCATGCTCATGAAAAGACATACTAAGAAAAAATTCAAATACATCCCCTGAATCAATTATAACAATAAGATAATGCAAAAATTAAGACATAAAGAGGTTCTGATTTGAAGTTATGAAACTTGAGATTATTAAAAAATGTTAAGAAATATCATCAATGCAAGTTTAAGAGTGTAAGGTCACTTTGAATTGAACGTTTTCATTCATTTTCATTGAAAACCCAGTGAAGTACAATGAAATTTATAAAAAAATATTTGTATTTTACACAATCTTCGAGCAATCAATTTATCTTAACAAAATCGAAAAATATCGAACACTTCTTCAAGAAATATCATGAAAAACGTAGATATTTTGTATGTATTCCATGTATATTGAATTTTTTTCACCTATGCTTTAAATTTTGCATTGTCGAAAAAATCAAATAATTTTTTCTAAGAACTGTTTACAATAATGATATCCCGAATGAAGATTCAATAAATGTCTATACTACAAATCAAAAAACAAGGATTCAGTGTTTCATTTTCTTTCTACCAGGCTGATAAAATAAACTTTTCAGATATAGTCAGTGGGCATACTTGAAGACTGGCTATAAATCAACTCTCTTCGTGGTATTAGCCAGGGGAGTAGTTGTTTTCTGATAGGTGTCAGTCCATTAACCTACAGTGTAGGGAGTTGAGACTGGCCTGAACGAATTATTACTTCAAATGATTTGATTTATACCAAGTCTTCAAGTATGCCCACTGACTATATGTGAAAAGTTTTCTTTCCTTATAAGAGGAATTGGGCAAATTTCGGATATGCGGCTGGTTAGTACCTCGTTCACCAGGTGGGGTGATGACAAACATGTCGTTTGTTGTCCGCTTCGGCTTAGTACGAGGAATAATATACTGCAAGGAATTAGAATTTCGATTATAGAATATCAACGACTCTATGTTGATGATGGCCACTACCTTGCACTGTCGAGAGGCCAAATAGCCCGAAACCGGTTTGCAAGTGTGCCCGTTCAATAAATAAAAATCGATTTGGGCAGTTGTATCGCCAACAGCATATGCAGGAAATACTTCAATGAAGATTGTTGCACTGACACCTGTCGGATATATTCCAACGCCCTTCGTGGTATTAGCCAGGGGAGTAGTCGTTTTTTGATAGGTGTCAGTCTATTAAGCTACAGTGTAGGGAGTTGAGACTAGCCTGAACGAATTGTTCCTTCAAATGATATGATAAAATGAAGTTTTCTAAAATTATTCTATGTATATAAAGTCACAAGCTATTAGTGCAGACGGAATTAATGTTATGAATACGTGAGGTAACATCTATAATTGCACATATCATTAAGTAAAAACTACTTTCCATATGTCAATCATCCATGGGGATGATTGACTTCTAAAAGTCAATCATTCCCAAAATTACAGTGATTCAGTTCAGTAAGCATTCTCCCGACTTTTTCAAAGATTACAGAAAGGATATTGGGTAGTCGAATCGGAACTTCCGTCAAACTATCTAATATATCAACAGCGGTACTAGAAATAGTTGATAATATAATTGAAGCAATATTAGATGATTAATGAGGCAACAAAATTATTTCTTTTGGACTATTCTAAAGCATTCGATACTACTAACCATAAAATTTTGTTAACTATTCTGCAGCACAACATTAATTTCAACATGACAATATGTCCTGTAGTCGGAGGTGAATAAATGAAGAGGTGCCGCAAGGCAGTATATCTACATGTGATTCTAAAATATATTTTGCTTTAAACACACATATTATATCCTAAAAATTGATCCAAATAAGCCAAATTCTGAAAATGGTTGACTCTCAATTTGAATTTCGGTCGAATGAGTTCCCTCCTTCAATCCATTTTAATTATTGTGATATTGTATATATCCCTAGTGAGATATTACATCCCTACATAGCAGTGATATAAATCGGATAACAAAAAATGAAAATTTCCTCTATGAAATCAATATTCAGTATAAGAAAGAAATCTAGAATTTCTTGCAAACTAACTGAAGTGAACTGGCTTGAAATGATCATTCGCAGGAGATTATATACAGCCGGTACTATAAAAGAATGGTTTAAATAATATTTCTCATATAATATTTCTTCTCTTACAAATAGTGTTTGGGAAAGAAAGGTTTTGGCTTTCTACTTCTCCATCTCTATATAAAAAAATGTGGGAATCTTCCAAAGAAATGAAGAAAGCAATCGATTTTAAACTAATTCTATTCAAAGATATGTAGATTATGCAAAGAAGTAACTTTTAGACGCAAACTGGAAGAAGAGCCCTCTCGAAACAGCTACTTCCATATAAATATTGACTTACATGAAAGAAAAATACTTTCGAAACAAATACTTTTATATCAACAGTGAATTATACAAAAAACACTTTTCTCTATTCAGTTTGTGTTGCAGACATTCGTTATGGAATTGAATCAGATATATTTCACAGGATTGCTCCACAATATAGTAAATGGGTGAGGTAAAATTTCACTTACATCGAACACTGTCATCCTCACTAGTGGACATTCAAAGTTTCGTCCTTATCGCCTCTTCAGCACCAAATCTGGATAACATTATGAGAAAAAGTACTCAATTCATTCATAAAATAACGACTTCATGTCACGAATGAGTTCAATTTACTCATGTCATCAATGACAGTACGTTGACGATCATTTGCCTATTTGAATAAATGGTGGACATCCGATGTTTCGGTATAAGATACTGCCTTATCGCCTTTTCAGCAATCTGGATAACATTATGAGAAAAAGCACTCATGTCATCGATGACAGTACGTTGGCATTCATTCGCTCATTTGAATAAATGGCTGTGATCTCACAATCTCCTTTTCCATTTTTGAAACTTCGATTTACAGTTTATCTTTCAAATTCTACAAACAGTTGAAAAATTGAAAAACCTGGGTCTAAAAACTGGTAAAATTCAATAGTTATGAGTCCATATTATCATTTCCGCATTATATTTACCTTTCTTCAAAATGATTCAACGGAAAGAATCCTTATCGACCCTGCTTAATGTTACGCTAGTTGATAATGAAGTCAGGTTTTAAATGCAACTGAACACGCTACCGCCACAGCAGTCTCCATAACAAGAAGAGGTGAGAGAGAAATGGCAACACTGCACGTCATCCCATGTTTGAAAGTCAGAATAATATCAATGACAATTTAAATAGATATTCTGTAGTTTCACATCTTTGTTATAGATAATAACTATATGAGTTTGAAATATAATTAAAATAATTGTTCAAACATATGTTCCACTTTTGAGTGAAAGTGTTAGGACAGTTTTTCAAAAATGGCAATAATTTAAAGTTTGAGATGGTGAATCATCTGATTTTTAACAGAAATTCAGAGTTCAATAAAAGTATACGTCTCACCGTTATGGCGTTATTGGATGTAAATTGAATTACACCTCTGAGAACAGATATGTCACATTTTTCCAATAGATGAAGAATGAGTGCAACACATGTAATTCATTTTTATGAAGAAGATGTCATTGAATAGTACTCTTGCTTTGCCAGATAAATCTATTCAAAATTCCTTTCTGCAAAGTTAGTACAAACCGCAAAACGTTCAATCTTTCAAAATTTGCCCAAGTACCTTTCGATAATCTTTAGCCTCACTGAGAATAAATACCAATGAAAAAAGTCAGAAATTATTGAAAGTTAAGGATAATATACACTCACCGGCATAAGTAGTGCATTAGACCCGAATTTTATGAAGGACCAGATTTTAAGGAATAGTAGATATATCTTAATCTCTCATAGGATCGGTTATCACAAAAAAACAGCAAAAAGGTTAGACCACAAAAAACTATGTCCACGGTTGTATCAAAATTTTCGAATGGAGAACTTAAAATCAGTGAAATTTTAATAATTTATTTATTTATCTACCGGCAGCACCCAATATACAAACATGTTTTTACAAAGGTGTACATAAATACTTATGATTGAGATCAATATTAAAATTAAACCTAAAAGAAATGAAAACTAAGATTAAACCTAAGGACAATGAATGAGTGCAACGTGATACACATATATATTTATACATGTGCACATCTATGTATTGTTTTTTAGAAGTGATGGCAAACTTCGTTTCAAGCTACTTTCAGAGATATATAACAAATATTCTTGAATATCATTAGTATTCGATACAATTCTGAATAATGGTGAGTGTTTTCCATAATTGCATCTATGGAAATCAATTGCAAACGTGTGAGTGTTTCGAGTTACTCTGGCTGGAACATGTAAACCAATTGTGGACAAGAGGTATGGACAATCAACATGATTATTCAAAATCTTATGTAGAAATCTGATGTCTGCACAAACTCTACGAGTACTCAGTTTTACTATTTCTGTTATAGTACGAACTCCTCTAAGTGTGTTTTCAGTTGAAGGTATATTCAATTTATAGGCCAAATATCTTAAAAATTTGTCCTGAGTTTTTTAAAATTTTATTTATATGTATTTCATATGTTGGCGACCACGCACATGAACAATACTCTAATATTGATCTGACCAAAAAGTAATAAAGGTTTCTGATGGAATTAACATTAGTGAATTCTCTTGTGGTCCTGCACACAAAGCCCAGCATTTTTGTCGCACTATTCACAACCTGCTCATAGTGAAGATGGATATCAACCTTGCTGTCAAAAAGAATACCTAGGTTCAGAACAATATTTGCTTATGTGAGAAGTTTGCCATCAATGTTATAATCAAATTCAATATGTTCTAGTGATCGATAAAATGACATAGCATTGCATTTATTTACATTCGAACACTTCATGTAGTTTACGGAGCACCATTTGACAATTGAAGTGAGGTCCCTTTGAACGTTCTCACATTGTTGTTTGCTGGTGACACGGCTACAGATTTTAAGATCATCTGCAAACAGCAAAAATTTTGAATGTTTGATTGTTCCTTCAATATCATTGATGAAGATATTAAACAAGAAGGGGTCTAGGTGGCTTCCTTGTGGCACTCCTGACGTGACGTAAATCTCCTCAGATATGGAACTCTTGACTTTTACTTATTTTATTTCTATCTCGAAGATAGCTTGCAAACCAATTCAATAAATCTCAGTAAAACCCTATCGCTTCAAGTTTCCCGAGCAATACTGTATGATTAACTGTGTCAAATGCCTTGGAAAAGTCTGTGTAAATTACGTCCACTTGGTACTTTTGTTCCAAGGCATTCAGCACAAATTGAGTTAACGTTAGTAAATTTGTAGTTGTTGATTTACCTAGCCAAAAACCGTGTTGTTCTTGTATAATAACTTGGTTCAAAGGATTTTTTGTTTGATCATAGATCAAACTCTATTATAATTTTGGGATTGCACTTAGAATTGTGATCGGTCTATAATTTTGTATATTTGTTTTATCCCCTGCCTTAAATATTGGGGTAATTAAACTAGATTTCCACGAACGTGTAAATTGTCCTAAATTAATTGATGCAGTAAATAGTAGAAACAAAGGTTTTTGCCAAAGTAAATCTACATTTCTTTAATAATAATGGAGGTATTCCATCAGGTCCCGGACCTTTGTTCGGGTCTAATTGGTATAATTTATTCAATATGGTTTTCAAGCTGAAGTTACAAGAATTCATATTGATAGTTTTTTCATAACTAAATACAAATAAATGAGCATTAACAGTGTCTTGTTTGTAGATTGATTGGAACTGTCGTGCAAAGCCATTAGCAATTTCATTTCCTGTTATACATGATTGTTCTCTTAAGTACATTGTATCAGGTAAGCCATGATTTTTCCTCTTCTGGTTAACAAAGTTCTAGAAATGCCTAATGTTCCTACCTACGTTATTTTCCACCCCTTTTATATAGTTATCATAACATTCTTCACTCGTTATTTTACATTGTTTTCTTAGTTCAGAGAAAATCAAATAATCATTCCATCTGTTACTACTTTTGTAATTTTTGTGAGCATTTTTCTTTTCAAATATCAAATATTTCATACCATTGCTAAACCAACGAGGAAATTTTGGCTTGCTATAACGAATATAAGGACTGAAATAGCTTATGCGTATAAATAAAATATTGTAGAAAATTTCTGTGGCATGATTGATATCTATTTTTCTGTCTAGCTGATAGCCCCAGTCTACAGTGGACAGGTAGAAGTTGAGTCCAATGTAATCTCCTCTCTTGAAGTCGAAGTAGAAGTTGTCATATTCCAGATTGTTGAAATCTTTGTTAGAGGTAATTGATGAAACTGTGGCTGGGTGATATGGATCACAAGGCAGCAAAGAGTCGCCAGCAATTTCAACTGTGATTATGTCGTTATTATTCGTGAATATCAGGTCTAGCATAACACCAAAGCAGTTTTCAATGGAATTTGATTGAAATATTTTATGGAATGCTAGAGATTCAACAAGGATTTGAGCGGCATTATTATCATTATTTATTGCAGTTACACCTAATTCATCATTCGACATTTGGTAAGTTATAGTTACCATACAGAAATAGCTTCTTCTCGGGAAATCTCTCCAACACACTATCTATAGTTGCACAATGATCCTCATATAAGTCCTGACTAGAGCTGGGTGGAAGATAAACTCCTCCAATAATTAGTTCATTGCCGTAAGCAGATACGTTGACAAATATTTGTTCCACATTATCTTTGTTGATATCTGTGACGTTACTAGAAAAATGTTTCTTCACCGCTACAAGAACCCCTACTCCTCGAGATTTTTGACTTGTTAGTATTATGTGCGCAATATGTTCTGTTCATTCCAAGAGCTACCCGTATAATTTAGTTTTTTCTTTGAGAGGTGGTAGAAACAATTTTCGGCATTCTCTGTATGTATCGGATGGTCAGATTGTTTTCTTTTTTTTCCTTCCTATCGTTGAGCTGTTGTCGAAGATTTCTAAGGTAGTTTTTCTGATTAAGAGTTAAATCAGAACCGATTTTAATTTCTGGAGAGGTTAATTTAATTTTAATTTTGAGAATCAATAAAGCATCGTCACTACTGTCTGGAACAACTCTATTGGCCGAGAGGTGTTAGTGTTCTTGCCAACTGTGTGTTACTGTGAATCTAAGACATGTAATATATTGTTGACTTTAGAATTATCATCATCGATTTTGGCTTTGGCTTGTAACTGCTATAGACTCAGGGATGTTGTACATCAGTATGTTGCTAGATCTTCTTCTGCGTTCTTTCAGTTCATGGACCACTGAATCGAAATCAGTTTGTTGAACCGGAGATGCTTTGGCGTGCTCGAGTGTAGTGAGTTTGTCAACAAGCTGATTCACCGTTTGTTCGAAAGTTACAATTTGTTTTTTCATAATTGGCAATAGTCTAAGCCATGCCTCACAGTCCTTGCAAAAATATTTCAATACTCTTTCATTTTTTATCTGCATACA
Source organism: Leptinotarsa lineolata (assembly GCA_015342045.1). Taxonomy (NCBI): domain Eukaryota; kingdom Metazoa; phylum Arthropoda; class Insecta; order Coleoptera; family Chrysomelidae; genus Leptinotarsa; species Leptinotarsa lineolata. The sequence goes on from WOGR01007305.1 coordinate 9,885, forward strand.
TCTCATTTCAGAAGAGGTAAGCTCAGCACATATGAAGTGCATTCTTGTGTAACATCCATCACATTGACAAGAATCTTCTTCGTTGCACTTTGTATCACACTGGAAGCATTGCATGGTTCCTTGGTGTCGAAAGTGTATCACTTTCGACTATTTCTCTTGGCTTATTGTTTTCTGGGTCCTATGTTTTTATACTTGGAACTTTTTTCGACAAATAAAAAGGGCAACGAGATAGGAGTTCTTTCCAAGACAAAAAACAGTTTATACTGAACGAATAACAGTGATATTGGTCGAAAATGCACTTTCGGAATTGAAATTTTTGAAATGAAAATGATGAGAAGATCCACTTATTCACTACCAACCTTTTGTCCAAAGAATAAACTTTTCAACTGCAATACGTCAGCTAATATTTAAGTTTTTATAAGAATAAGTAAACCACATGTATTTACTGTACTGTACACACACCAATTGACGAGCTAACCAAGATCAAACAGGGTTGATGACGTTTTCCGTCAATTATAAGATCTCACATGAAAATGAACATCCAAAACAATCACAAATAATAAACCGCATAATCTCAAATTTTCAACTCTTGTCTGATAATATAGTGGCAGTTATTCATGTGTAATGCTTGGTGCATGTTTATCTGAAGAAGATCGTACGAAAATTGTAACTTTGCACGAGCAAGGGTGGACCCAATGGCATATATCGACAGGACTAGATTTTATCCAGAGCACGGTTTCTAGGGTAATCTGGAGGTTCACAGAACGTGGTCATGTTCACGAAATGCACCGAAGCGGTAGGAGAAGATGGACAACACAACGTCTGGATCGATACCTGTTGCAGTATGCACACAGGAACGCCCTTTGAAACAGCACAATGCTATGAAAGACATTTCGAAAGAACGTATGGCATCAGTTTGTCAAGCCGCACGATTTGTAGGCGTCTTCGTAAGTGGTGGTTCATTATGTAGGCGCGCACACTGACGAAGACGTTTGAACTGGGCATGAACCCATTCACAATGGAACTAATATCTGTGGCGAAATACCATGTTTTAGGATAAGAGCCGTTCTGGGTTTATGAATGAAGACTACCGGATTCGTGTTTGGAGACCAACAGGACGTTAGAATAGACTGAATTTGGCATTGAATATCAATCCAAATGAATGTGGAAGCATTATGATGTAGGATGGTATCATCTATGGAACACGAACACCACTGATAATTGTACCAAGGATAATGGTGGGGCAATTTTACCTCTAAAATATAATTTTGGATGTGGTTCGACTGTTCCGAGGCGTCATTATGTATGTATGTATTTATGGATGATAATGCATCACCACATCGAACACTGGCTCTGCAAAACGCTCTGGAGAAAGACGGAATTTCAAGGATGGATTGGCCACCGAACTCACCAGACATGACTCCGACAGAGCATGTTACATTTCGCGGAGATTTTATACCAGAAATGATCCACCTGACAGCTTAGAACATCTTCGAAATGCTACTTTGGAAGAGTGGAACAATGTTCCTCAGCATGTTATTAACAACATTATACACAGCAT
>WOGR01007306.1:0-11144 GCA_015342045.1 Leptinotarsa lineolata
CCCAAATTTGATCACACGTATTTCTTACGATGTCTCTTACAGTTGTTGCTCCTATTCGATATGTAAATGAGAGGGCATTGAAGCTGTTGCCAGTTTTCAAATATCTGTAAAAAATATATGTATCACATAAATATATACAGGATTCAACGGAAAGGTGGCATACATCCGAAGGAAGTTAAATGTACTCATGAAAAATTTTTGATTTCGATTTTCGGGAAAGTTGCTTAATTTCATGAGTAAATTTTTTATCTCCTTTCGGGTACATGTACGCCCCCTTTCTGTTACACCCTTTATCATAGAAATAAGCTGCAACTTTTGTAATAATTATCTGTTAAATAGATAAATGAATAAATATATTTTTTATTGTCTACAGGTGCAGAGGTCCAGTAGAAATGGCTTAACTTGAGAAACTGCTTTTCAAGAAAATTGAAGGCTCAAAAAGCAACATCCGGACAAGCGGCAAAGAAACGTCGAAAATATCGGTATTTTGAAAAGTTGCTATTTCTAAAATATTAATTGGCACAACGATCCGCTGATGATAATTTAGATTCCACTGCAGCTGAAGACGAAGATGAGACTGAAACCTCTGACAACATGAACTCAAATGTACCTATAAGATAAAATACAAGGAGCAAAAAAGTTAACTCAGGTCCAAAGTTCGATTGTTGAACATACTAAAAGATGATTGAGATGAAGACAAAAATTTTGCTCCCTCTTCAGTTCCTACGTTACAGTCTATGACAAACGACGAAAAATTTCAAGCCCAAATTGAAATGCTGTAAGTTTGTCGAAGAATAAAAGCCAACAGACAACATACTTAATGTTCCGCAACACTTCCTTCACGTAACATTTTTTACAGCCTTCACAATTTCATGAACCTTCAACGAACAATTTACTACAGCCTTCAAGAAACACTTCCTTACAGCATTCACCAAACAATTTAGTACAACAAATAAGTCAGCAACCTGGATATTACACTGGATCTACCACACTTCATATTGACGCTTCTCGACCAGAATATATCCGACAATGCCCATCTACAAGCTCTCAACACTCTGAGGATAGTTTGCAAAGCTACATATCGGATTTTACACTTTCACCGCACAGTCCTCTACTCAACGTGAACTAAAATTTCATTTATTACAAACTCAATTACTGGCTGTAATTATTATTGAAATGAAACGTTGATTACTATATTATAAATGTGTTTTAATTTATTACTCACCTTAAAGTAACACTAAGTCTCTCTTCTACTGATATGGTGCACTTCCATCTTGTATCATGGCGTTTTATATAAGGACCCACGAAGGAAATCATTTCGTTAAACGTTTCTTCACTCATTCTATAATATTTGAAAAACTTGTCTGGGTGCTCTTTTAGCTTGGAATGTAACGTATGAAATATTCCACTAGATAATCTATCACTGAGTAAAGGATGTACATGGTATCTTCTTTTTGTATTTCTCTCAAAATGTCTATGAAACAAAACACAAACTAAAACTTTCTTGTTAATTGATATTGTTTGTAATACCTCAACTCGAGCGTTGCTGAATAGACTGGTCGATTTGAGCAGATAAAAAAATCGATTGCATGTGCACCTCCATCAATTAAACTGTTGAGTTGCGTTGAGTTGAGTAGAAAGTACAAAACTCGACGAAACAGTTTAGTCGATGCAACAGTTGTATGTATGCGCCCGCCCTTAGGGTATACATTTGCACTATCGGCAGTACAAAACTGTTTCACTTCAGACACGAAGTACCCATCCTTTTTCGTCCCAAAGCGTACTTTGTCAGGGAACACGCAAGTTGTGAAATTCTCAAGCCTGTTTGTAAATTTAATAAATTGTACTTTTGAATATATTCATATTCATAACGGATGAAATATGAAGTGTCTAAGCCGACAAAAATTTCTCTTGGTTATATTTTCTATCGGTTTGGCAGCATCGGGTCAGAATCTGTCATGCTTCTTTCATTTTCCCAGAGATATTTTCTACTCGGGATTGAGCGATATGCACAATTCTATACCGGGTGATTCTCTAAAGTGGCTCACCCCTATAACTTTTTTATTATTGGAGATAGGGAAATAAAATTTGAGGGGTTGTGTATTGTAGTCCAATTCACATTTTTTGACATATTTACTTGCTTTGCCGTACTTCCAGTTTGATCGGAAATGAACCCAACTTTAGATTTTCAAATGGGACATCCTATATATTTTCATTTATCTCGATCAAAAATGACATTCTCAATTCAACAATACTTCACTTGTCAATATTTGACAAATAAAATCATTTTTATTCAAATTTCTATTTTTTGATCTAGATTGCCATGGATCATGTGAATCGCTTCATTCTTGATCAAGTAACATGAGAAAACTACGATTGTGAGGCTTATGACTCAACATTCGTTTTGACAATTAGTCCACAGTCGCAAATATGAATTTTTCCAGTCAACTTGATTTCCCAAATGGAAAGGGGGTGGCTCGTCGGCTTTTTGTGAAAGATCATTTTCGTACGAATAATTTGATGCCACACACTTTCACTTTATTTCCTCTATTTTTCTGAATGCAAGAAAGTCGCAAATTAGTCCATTAAGGTTGAAAATTTTCAAAATGGTCTCCCCCTTGATCACGGCAAAGTTCAACTTTCTCAATTGTTGCGCGCATCACATTGATTTCCTCAGTGATGTTCTGGAATGCCACCCTTACTTTATGCTCTAGTTTTTCACGAGTAGTTGATGTTGTATTGTGAACCTGATTTTTAATTGTTCCCTAGAGAAAAAAATCTAGCTGAGTGAGGTCTGGTGATCTAGAATATGAAAAAGAAATAATACATTTATGTGAAAATATGACAACTCAAGAATGTACCTCTCAGGCCACTGAATAGGTCCATAAGTGCCAATCCACTTTTCTGGAAAGGTGTCATTCAGATGTTCTCTTACGACTTGAGAATTGTGAGGTGGCCCTCCATCTCGTTGAAAATTGATATCAACATGGTAAGCCAGTGGCAAATCTTCAATGAAACTAATAATTCTATTTCTAAGGAACTGTAGATATCTTTCCGCAGTCAGTTGTCCGTCAAAAATCATTGTCCCCAAAAGTTTTCCTTTGATAATAACCATCCAGCAATTGAAACCAAATCGCTCTTGAAAATTTCCTTCTTGCATCAGATGAAGATATGTTTGAGACCAGTATTTTTTATTATTCCTATTGAACATACCCAAGTTGGTGAATCGGGTTTCATCTGAATGAATGATTTTAAATGGAAACCGTACATCTTCTCTGTATTTAGTCAAAAACTAGTTGCAATAAGTCAATCTTCGGTTGTGATCGTTATTGTAAAGATGTTGGTGTAGTTGGTACTTGAATTATCCATAATTATATTTGTGAAGAATTCTCCAAACAAACGAATAACTTATATCACACTCAGAAACAATTTGGCGAACTGACGCCGTTTAATTCACTTTTACAATGAAGTTATTGGCATTTTCCTTTCCAGTTTTGGAAAATATTACCGTTTGGGATAGCGACGAACCTCAGAGCATAAATTCGAGCTGCATTTGTTTCTCGTAAATTAGCAACATGTTAATTTTCTCGTTTCTAGTATAATTTGCCATATCTAATTATAAACTACACAACAAATAAATTTTTAAATGTGACAGTATATTCATTAGCGTATTTGTTTAGGTAGTCCTAGCGACAGATTCAATTATTTGTCACGAATAACTAGAATAATAGGACTTAGTGTATACTGAATACTTATTATTTGTTATAAGGTATGATCGTTTCTTTCAATTATCCAGAAAAATAGAAAAAATGAAGTGAAAGTGTGTGGCATCAAATTATTCGTAAGAAAATGATTTTCCTCAAAAAGCCGACGAGCCACCCCCTTTCCGTTTGAAGAATTCATATTTGCGACTGTGAAATAATTCTTAAAAAGACTGTGAAATCATAAGCCTCACAGTCGTAGTTTTCCCATGTTACTTGATCAAGAATGAAGCGATTTACACAATCCATGGCATTCTAGATGAAAAAAGAAAAATTGGAATAAAAATGATTTGATTTGTCAAATATTGATAAGTGAAGTATTGTTGGATTCAAAATGTTATTCTCGATGGAAATGCGTAAAAATATATAGGATATCCAATTCAAAAATTGGGGTCATTTCCGGTCAATTCGAAAATACGGGAAAGCAAGTAAATATGTCAGAAAATGTTAATTGAACCATAATACATAACCCCCAAATTTCGTTTTTCTGTCTCCAATAATAAAAAAGTTATAGGGGTGCCAAGTAAGGAAGTATATAGTGAGGCAACCAGATTAGTGTTTCATTTATGATGAAACCTATATTTTCCAACTCTGTTGCAAATGAAAGAACCTCACCATTGAAGAAAGTGGAGTTTTGCACAGTTTTGCTGCGCCCCTCATAGATCCAACTAGTTGGGATCAAGTCTATTCCTTTTTTAATCAATGTCAATTCTTTACATTCGACGTCGATAACGGCCTCATAACTTAAATCTCTTTTTCTATTGAGAGCTCTATCTTTTTTTCTAGAGGCTCTGAATATTTCTTCGGGTCGTTTCATGAACCCAATTACAGAAATCGACTCTCTGAAAGAATCATGTGAATTCTTGTCCTCAAAAATATTTGAATTCTAGTGGTAAGGTTTCTATTCAAATGTTTATTCATTCATATTCTCGTACATATAATTGAATAAATGAACATTGAGTAGAAAGAAACCTTTGGAAACTTTTTTTCCGTTAGCCAGCTTCCACCCCCCAGCAAACGACAGCCCTCAAAAGTCGAAACTTGTGCGAGCTAAGGATAATTCAACGTGTGATTTTTAGCAAAAGTTGGACGATCAGCAGAGAAAATCGATGGTCTGGCCGTACCGTCTACCGGTTACCGTCCCACATTTAGATGAACTGAAACAATTTTTGAAAAACGTATTTTCTTCATCGTTATTCAGAATACGTATGTATGGATTGGAGCACCTGATTCTCAAAAAGAGCTTATATTTCGGAAATAGTGATTCATTTACCGATTTCAGAAAATATTCAAGTGATCAATCAATAATTCATTCCAACGCACGTTTTTAATTATCATATATTACGTAATGCAAGACACTAATTGTCATCTTCATACTTCGCGCAGATTTCGTCACCTGTGTTGAAGTTTGTTTGTATATAAAAAATAATTTCGGGATTGTTCAAATGGTGGGAGTGATCAGTGCGAAAAATATAAATATCTTCAACATTATCAGAACCAGCATAGACGTGATTTGTACCTATAATCATCAAAATGAAGCTGGTGAGTATTTATAACATTTGTTTTCATGGAAGCCGCATTTATATGTCAGGCATGAAATATTCAAAATTTTATCGCATTCTCTTCATTCGACACTTTCAATATATAATTACAGTACCACTTAAATGAAGATGATTTGGTATTTACGACAAGTTATATTGATGATATTGAAGAATGAGAACAAGTTTAGGATCAACTATAGATTACTACAATATAAACACGATTGTGAATGTAAATATCATTACAGACCACTCATAAATTTCACACAACTTTTATTCAATCATTGATTTATTCAAATAACACTCAATTGTGAGATTTTATAATGATAATAATGATGATAATCAACGTCGTTCGTCACAGGAGGTGCAGGATATCTTATTTTTATTCTCATGAAACGAAAGGGCGAAGTGTCAACTGAAGCTGTTTTTCAACTCAATCTACTATACAGTTTACAAAACCGCTAAACTTATTCAGCTTTGGAAGCTATTGTATAGCACAACAAGCGATTTTGTGAAATGTCTAATAAAAATCTCATAATAAAATTATACTTGAATACTTTATGAATTTTCATCAAGAATTGGCCGATTACATCACAATACTTGTTCGTCAATTTTTCAGTAATTAGTTCAACAACGTAATATGAATCAAATGGAAAATAGAGTACCTCAGGAAAAATATTTTTTGAATTCTTGACCATCTATTCTAAGCAAAGTATTATTTCATTCAAGATGATTCTATAACTCTACAGTTATTGACATTTTTCTCTTATATTTTACAGATCATTCTCAGTTTGGCTATTGCTGCAGTGAATTGTGCTCCTGCTAGCGAATCAACTGCTGAACCGATTCCAATTGTAAAGTATGACAATGAAGGTGTCAATGCGGATGGGTCATATCAATGGAAGTAAGTAAAATTATTTTTCTTCGTTTACTATCAAATATAACATAAACCATGTGAGACGTTTATAATATGTACTTTGCAACAATTTTTATTGAATGTGTCAGTGAATTCTGTGATAATGATAAATCTACCTATTTATTTTCAAGTTTTACACCTGCCCACATATTTCGAATTCTTAAGAAAATCAATTTCATATAAGTCCGAAGAAATAAAGTTTCATCAACCGAAAAGGGATCATGATGTATAATCACAGCCCAATAACACGAAAAAACGCATAAACAATCTCAAAACATCGACAATAGAAAATACTTTTCCTTTCTGTCAAATAAAAATAGCGATTATCAAAAAAAAAACATCGTTTTATAAACAACCATAGAATGTCTCAATGAATGACTTTTCGAACTTTTCTGAGACAATCCTTTATCTTATAAACCTGATCAACACTCTTCAATATTAGATACTTCTGTTACTTTTTTCTAACTGAGCGGTCAACCATACTCATAAGCGAAATAAAAAATAACTTTTCTGATTTTGTTTTTATAATTTATAGTATTGAGACTGGAAACGGTATCAGTGCCCAAGAAAAAGGTCAAGTGAAAGTTGGTGACAAACCCGAAGAAGCAGAACTAGAAGTTGCTGGATCATATGAGTATACCAATGACGATGGCTCAAAAGTTCAGGTTTCTTATATTGCTAATAAGGATGGATTCCAACCCCAGTCAGATATCTTGCCAACACCACATCCAGTTCCACCTGCGATACAAAGAGCTTTAGAATGGATTGCAGCACATCCCCAACCAGAAGAGAAACCTCAGTAGTGAAAAACAAAGTTATTGACAATTATTTGTAAATAACTCAATTTGTAAATAAAAGTTTTCCCTCTTTATAAGATTCTCGATTCAATCATTATTATGTATTCCAAACAATAACAGAATAAAACTAGTTAGAAAGAGAAATAGAAGGGGTGACGTCAACCGACATGTAACAACCAAAATCAGTAATTGATAATAATAATGAAATAATGATTTCATAAACTACACTTCACGATTTGACCTCCATAAACTTTATTTAAACAATATATCACGACATGTTTCGCTATCACAGTAGCTTTCTCAACCTAATATTTATATCCCTCAGGTATCTACAATTGAGGCTACCTCTACAGGTAATCACTCGATCAAATTACCTAGACCTCAGGTACCTCCATTATTATGATCACTTGAAGCATATTACGTCCTTAGTGATACTTCATCGGTTTTTTAAGAAAACAAATTCATCAATGGTGATCTATTCAAATCCAGTTGATCATTCATTAGAATGTTTCAATTTTAAGTTTAATAATTTCCATTGCTTCTAAATGATTCAGTTTCAATCCTTTATTTTCTATGTGTAAAATTTCGAACACTTCGTTAAAAATATAATTTCCTTCTAAAAGATGATTCGACTATGATGAACTTGTTTTCTTATTTACATACCTCATATGATGTTCCTGGATATGAAAATGAGTTGATAAAAAACGGTTTCAAATATAACATTGGAAATGAAAATAGCACTATCAACTTGGAAATTTTTGGAATGAAAACAGAAATGGCATTAGGAAATACATTAAATAACATCAATTACAAATACCAGGCATCACATATCATAAGATCAAAATTTTTGAAAGAAGGTAGTTTTACGAATGAATTGAAACTTGTGAAATCTATACGCAGTAAAATTAACAGAAATGATCTTATATTGACTAGAGCAGATAAAGGAAACATTGTGGTTACTATTGACCGAAACGACTACGTTCAAAAAACCCTAGATTTTTTGAATTTAGGAAACTTTGAAATATCAAAACGTGATCTAACTAATTCTTTCCAAAGAAAAGTGGAACAATTTTTGAAAAATTCAAACATAGTTTTTAATGAAAGGGAAAATTTCAGATTACTTTTGATGAACCCCCAAATTCCAAAATTATACTCACTCATAAAATTACACAAACAGAGTTACCCGATCAGACCAGTGGTTTCCGTTGTCACTGCCCCGTTAGTGAAATTATCAGAAATGCTAATCGGTATCATCCTGAACCATTGTTACTTTCAACCAAAATTCAGTTATCAGAATTCATATGACTGATTAAATAAAATAGAGGACATTACTCTACGAGGCAACGCAAAACTACTATCCTCTGATGTGCAAAATCTATTTCCCATCATACCTCCTGATGAAACTATTACTTTAGTAATAGAATTATTAGATAAAAATAGAGTGAACCCAGTTATAAAACAAGAAATCATTGACCTTTTGTCATTATGGCTCAATCAACATTATTTTCAATTTAACAACAATATTTATTTCTCTCCAGAAGGTTTGATTAGGGGAAATCCGTTAAGCCCCTTACTTGCGAAAATTTTCACAGAAAACCTAGAGAAGTCGATTTTCAAACATCCTTTGATTAGGAATTTCTTGTATTGGCATAGATATGTGGATGACGTTTTAGTATGTTTCACAGGTACTAAAAGGCAATTAAATAATTTTCATTCATGAAAACAGTAAATTTACTATTGAAGTAGAAACAGTCAACTCAAACTCAATCAATTTCTTGGACTTAACAATTAGTAGAATGAACAACACACATGATTTTTCAATTTATCACAAACCGTCAACGGATATTACTATACATTACGATTCTACCCATCCATATCAACACAAAGTAGCATGTTATAATAGTATAATTCACAAATAAGTCAATGTTCCTGTTTCAATAGATAATTTTAACAAAGATCTCAATATCATCAAGCAAATTTCAGTATATAATGGGTTTGAAGCTGAATTATTAAACAAAATACTTTCCAAAAAAGTCTACGCAAAAGCGATTCGAGACATTTTTCCAACTGATAAGTCAGACAATCACAATTATAGAAGTTTAACGTACTTTGGACAACAGAAAAAGTGGCTTCATTTTAGAGTAAACGAGATATTAAAATTGAATATAGAACAAGTTATATTTTGGGAAAGCTAGTTAAAAATTATTCGAGAAATCAGGAGTATATAAATTGAAGTGTACAACGTGTACTAAGTTATATATTGGTCAAACTGGTATAAAATTTAAAAACCGTATCCAGGAACATCATATGAGCCATGTAAATAAGAAAACAAGTTCAACATATTCAAATCATCTTTTACAAGAAAATCATATTTTTAACGAAGAATTCGAATTTGCACATAGAAAATAAATGTTTGAAACTGAATCATTTAGAAGCAATGGAAATTAGTGAACTTAAAAATTCAAACATTCTAATGAATGACCAACTGGATTTGAATAGATCACCATTATCGAACTTGTTTTCTTAAAAAACCGATGAAGTAGTATTATATACAAAGGATGTAATATGCTTCAGGTAATCATAATTGAGGCTAGGTAATGTGATCGAGTGATTACCTATAGAGGTAGCCTTGATTGTAGGTACCTAGGGAATTTGAATATCAGGTTGAGAAATGATTTGTAGTATTCAATTCACTCTCGAAAAACCTACTGTGATAGCGAAACATGTCGTGATATATTGTTTAAATAAAGTTTGTGGAGATCAAATCGTAAGATATAGTTTATGAAATTTCTATGGATCCGAATCAATCAGGAAAAAATGATAGTTACATGATCACTAATGTTTTTTTTACCCATTCTAATAATACAATGGCAATTCGTTTTGTTTTGTTTAACAACAAGAAAGCCTCGCTCTTACACCCGAACTCAAAACACAATAAAAAAATATACCAGTAAAATACTGACGTGCAAGCTGACGTTACCAATATTTAATTGAGAGAAGTATTTGTGAGGTTGAGCATCCTGAGCAATAGGAAAGATTTATTCATATGGAAGAAAGGATATAACATATTCTATTCAGAAAGAATTCATATTCAATCCAAGGTGAACGTAAAACAAATGACAAAATTTTCCATTCAATTAAAAAAAATCTTTTTTTCCAATAGAAATATTCGATAAATCTTTGAGGTAATCTGGAATTGATTCGAAAATATTTGCAATACTGTAGGAGAAGCTACGTCGGTATTGAGAGTTATAAAATTTTGTTTCAGATAACTTTTTTTGTAGCGAACATTTCTATTATGGGTTTATGATCTCTTTTGAGTTTTGCTTCACTTTTGCTTAGGGTTCCTATGCATAAGCAGTTTATACTGAAACGCGTAGCTGTATAGGAATCTCGTTTCACCCTTATCTAACCAATGCAATACTCGAATGTGCAAATAGCGAGGGACGCGTGTTTCAATGTTACTAATGAGTCTCATATTGGCGGAGAGCAAGTCCATAAATAACGTCTGCGTAGTTCAGGAGAGTACCAAGGACTCACAATTGGTTTTAGAAGACTTGCTCAGGTTACTACGGTTTGTACAGATCACCTTCAGGCTTACGAAAATTCTCTTGATAACTTGTGTGACGTGATTGGAGAAAAAAAGTGATTCGTTTATAATATCTTTCGCATTTCGATACGGTAACGATTATTTCTTTTCATTCGTTGTCGAATAATACCGTTTTCAATTCGGAAGGATTCATGGAAAAACAACATTTTTCAGATAGAAGAAAAAGAGTCTTGATCATTTTTTTCACAGTCGATATCTGTGTTTACGATAGGTTGCCTTCTATGTTTCGGGATTTGGTAACCCTAGTGTTGCAATCTAGCAACTGTCAGCTCTATCGTAAAGTTGAACATTTTTGAGGTTATACGTACTCAGAACATTTTGACATACGAGCGCTATTTCTGTTTTTACAGTAACTTTAAAGATTTATCTCGGCCCAAAAATGGAATTGAATCGCATTTTCGTGCGATTATTTCTTACAACTTTTGACGTGGACTACTCAGCAACAGTACATGGATGAACTTAATTCAATTTTTGGCGATGAAGCTCCATCAAGGGCCAGTATTTATCGATGGTATGGTGAAT
>WOGR01007307.1:0-12481 GCA_015342045.1 Leptinotarsa lineolata
GACACAACATCGCATGAGCTTATCTTGCATTTGCTCAGATGACTTGCGGTACCCGACAAAATAGTGAGATGCCTTGAACAACTAATACCTCTCTGGGGGACTGTTTGGACTCTGGTCAAGCCAGAGTCCAAATAGGGTGGGTCATTTTCAGAAGGGGTGTATTTCAGGACGATTCCCTCAGTCCCCTTCTCTTCTGCATCTTACTATGTCATTATCTTTTGCGCTCAGAAATACTCGAAGGTATAACTGTGGCACCTCCGGAAACCGGAGGCACAAGGTCACTCACAAGAGGTAACAGCAGTGAAAAACTGCGACAGATCTGATCATCGGAACTGTCGGGAAAGAACAAAGTTGCTGAAACAAATATTCTTGCCATTCCAATCTTATTTTACTCGTTTGGAGTAGTGAAGTGGACTCGAGAGGAGCTGTATCAACTTGACGTAAAGACCAGAAAAATGATGCATCTCCATAGGAGTTTGCATCTGAAATCGTCCATTTCACGGTTGTACTTGCCCCGACAAAAGGTAGGTCGTGGACTTTTGAGTTTGACTCATATAAAAGCCGAAGAGATCACCTCATTTCTGCGGCAACACAAGAATAAGCCAATGCATAGGATCTTCTTCAACAACATTGAAGACCTTGGCTTATCAAAGCGCCTGACTTTCGCTTTCCTCAGGTCGAGTGGGCTGAAGTCGGAAACTGAAGGGTACATCATAGCATGCCAGGATGGTATTCTCAACACTTTAGTCTACCGTAGTCGCGTGATGGGTATAGAGGTTCCTGACGCAAGGTATAGGACCTGCCGTGAGGTGTCCGAGACCCTTATGCACTTACTGTCAGTATGTCCAGCATATGCGATTTCGGCTTTCATCAATCGACATAACGCGGCCCTAAGAGTGCTTCAATACCATTACTCTTACGGAATTGACGAGACACCGGTGTTGCCCTACGCTCCGGAGGATATTGAATCTGTTGTGGGGAACGAGGAGTGCCGACTTTATTGGAACTACTCGTTCCCCACCATCGACATACTACAATCTAATGTGCTCGATGTAGTTCTTCTCGACCACCAGACAAGACGATATTTGTCGTGAAGTTTTCAGCTCCTGGCGAAACGAATATCGTCCGAAAGGAGGAGGAAAACGCATCAAATATCAGATTTTCCCTTCGAACTCCGCAGACTCTATCTGTACAACTCTGTAAAGATGGTTTTTCTGATTATTGGAGTCCTTGGTGGAATGATGCCTTCTCTACTCTCGAATCCTGAATTCATACCGGTCTACCGCACTAAGGCAGATGCAAAAGGCTGTCATTCTTAGATCATTGTGCCTGCTCAGAGCACATAATTCTCTCACCCAATGATCACTCGCCCCACGGTGTGAAGAGTGGTCGTTGGTTGATAATACTGGCGCGCCCTCCCGAATGTATCGGGACTTCGGGGGATAGGACCTGACCAGCGTATACTATGGTGAAAAAAAAAGTAATTAATGTATATTATATATTTGTAACAAAATTTAATTATACCTTTATTTATTGTTCATAATAAAACTTTCTTGAAAATTTAATAATTATGTTTTGTGAATTGCTATTTGCTCGAAAAAAAAGACGTTGAAAATACTTTCAACACTAGTGTTAAAAATATTTTTAACACGCTATTTTGTAAACATTATCTTTTAATACTCTTGACAACCATTAAAAAGGCCACTTTTAATGACAGTTGTACAAAAACGTTATTTTCATATCTGAACGCTCCACTTTCACCCCTATGTGGGGTACCTCAGTTGGAATATTTGAAATTCTTAATGCGCATCTAAAGCCTAAGAAGCACTTTCATACCAAATTTCAGCTTCCTAGGACTTACCAATACGGAGAAACAGAGGAATGAATGAGTGTTAAGTGAGTGACTCTCACATTCATAGTATAGATTTTAACTCGAAACATTGAACTTCCCGAAAATTTTACACCTCAGTGAAACTGGCAAACCCCTATTAAAAATAAATTGATTTTTGGCACGATGGATTCTGAATCATATCCAACTGATATTCGTGAAATTTTACTCAAAAAGGTCATTCTTTAGATGCTTCCAGATCGTCCAGCAGGAGTACCTTTAGGAATAAATACTGTTTCTTCGTCAGTTCTGAAAAAATCTGAAAAAGAAATAGTGCGTTTGCCTCCTCAACACCTATATACAATTCTTCATTACTAATGATAATTTTGTCAGATTTTGAAAGGCGAATAGTCCCCAAAAAGGCCAATAACAACTCAAATTCCTCCATAAAATATTAATTTCGTACAATAACTTGATTTCCTTGTTGATCCGAATGTCAGATAGAAACAATGATTGTCAGAGAACTTTCCTCTCAACAACAAATAAAAGTTAACTCCTGGGTCAGAGGTCATCTTGTCCATCCGCAGGTTTATCAACGGGGCATCGTGTGGCTACCCCGTGGGGAGATCCTCTTCGCAAGATAAACACCTATCTATCATTTATATCGACCTACAAATTATGGATGACCAGAGATAGCGGGGACTCGGCTGTATACCAAAGTTGTTAATAAATGATGGAGTGAGAATGAAGTGGAGGATTAATCGAATGGGTTGAATGAAACAATTGAACAACTTTGGCGGAAATTATTTACGGTGTGACATGAATAGCTTTCCTTGTTGTGAGTGTGTTCTCCCGAGAAAATATTTATTACGTAAATATACTAAAATATTTCCAGCTTTTAATTGAATTGAATTCAAATAGTTTTTTGCAGTTAATATTCTGATAGGACAAAATTTGTTAACCAGTAACATTCCAAACGTGATAATTTTGTTTGAATGATAGTTCATTTTACGACCTTCTTTGAAAACATGGTTACTGAGGACACATCTCTCGAAGTGTGATCTACTATCAATTTTGTGTGAAACAATTCGGTCTTTGAGTAGTCTCGACAGTTGACCAATATATTCACTTCTATAACTATGACAATGAATTGAATGAATTGATTCTGATTGCGAATTTACTGAAATTTTATCTTCAAGTTATGAAAACAATTCAATGATTTTGATTATATTTCATTATATATGAATTTTATTTTGCATGCCTACTGTGAACGTTCATATAGATTTAAACATTCCTAACATCAAATACTTTTCAAATTCTAATATTATTACAAAAGTTGTTGAGTCATTACTATATATAAGTGATGTTACACCTTAGTTCTGTTGAATTTCAAAAAATGTAAATGTCAATATATTTTTCAGAATTCCTCTATCAATAAATTGTTCAGAACTTGGAGATAAGCGTCCGATCAATTCACAGCCAAACTTATTGTGGAAGTAAATATATTGGTCAAACGTCGAGAATACTTGAAGATCGAATTGCGACACTTAAAAATGAATAGATTACACACTGAAAAATATGCTCTCAGTAACAATGTTTCCTGAGAATAATAAAACGGATTATAATTCAACCAAAATTCTCACAATAGAATAAAATGAGTCTAAAAGATTATTCTTGGAAATGGCTTCCATTTCTCAGACATATTCTTGCCTCAACAGAAAGACTGTCATTAGGTCACCACCTCATTGAAGTTTATGTTTTCTTGCTGGATATTGGTGAAAATTTGGATAATTTTCAGGATAAAAATTATATTTCTGAAATTTCATCATGGTAATTTTCTTGATCTCGAATAAATGAATCGATAGTATAATACTCGAAAAATATTTTGGATAATTATTTTTCGAGTATTTGAAATAAAAGTAAATAAAAATAAAAAAAATAAAAATCATCAGGGGACCTTCTATCATATGTCACCCATATTTGGAATAACGCAATCAAGAATCATGGATAGTCAAGAGATGTTGCGCTTGATATTTCTAAGGCCTTTGACCGTGTGTGACATAAGGGTTTGCTTGCCAAACTTCGATGCTATGGCTTGTTGGATCATTTTTGTATATGGCTCTCCAGTTTCCTGAAAGAACGTTCCCCGTAAGTGACCGTCGATGGATATCTCTCAAATACGTTTATCATCAACGTCTGATATTGTCCAAGGATCTATATTATCTCCAACCCACTTTTTATTGTATATCAACGACTTATTGGAAAAAAAAGAAAAATCCAATATATTGCTTTGCTGACGACAGCACACCTGTCTTGTCATTCTATTTAAATACCAGGGCACATCTTTACCAGCAATAGGATGTTGCATATTTTAAAGAGGATCTAGAAGTAATTTCGAATTGAGGTGAAAATAACAAGGTTCAATTCAATGCTATGAAGACCCAGGCATCGGTTTTCTACAAAAAGATGAATGTCTCTGAACGAGATAGAATAATGTCAGAACAGACAATTTCGCTTTCTGCTTCGATAAAATTGTTGGCGGTTAAAATGGACAACAATACGTCTTGGCACAACATATTTCTGGAATTGCAAAAACTGCTTCTCAGAAGCTTGGAAAACTATTCCGAACCAAAAAACTATACACACCTTCAACTTTTGATGCTTTATAAAGCTCAGATCAGACCTTTTCTTGAGTAATGTTCTCATGTATGGAGCTCCGCCCCTGAGCATATCCTGAAGCTGCTGGATTCCATCCAGGAAAGAGCCATCCGCCTGACTGAAAACGCAAACATCACTTGCAACCTTGATAGTCTGGAGCATCG
This sequence comes from Leptinotarsa lineolata, assembly GCA_015342045.1. Classification (NCBI taxonomy): domain Eukaryota; kingdom Metazoa; phylum Arthropoda; class Insecta; order Coleoptera; family Chrysomelidae; genus Leptinotarsa; species Leptinotarsa lineolata. The sequence goes on from WOGR01007307.1 coordinate 4,651, forward strand.
AAGAAATGCCAGAGATTTGTATCTCTTTTATAGATACTTTCACGGGAGGTGTTCAAGGGACATATTTTATTCCAGTAAGGGCGGTACATATCAGAAATACGCAACAGACTGTGACTGCTCATCGTTTTGAAGTTCAACTCAGTACACCTCGAACTTCACTGTTTCAAAACTCTTTCATTTAGAGAACTGCGTTCAAGTCTAATGTAAATCACTACTTCTGTACAGGCACCTCTCTTAAAGTACTTTAAGGTTTATTCTGTAGTGCTTGTGTTTCTTCCTTAAGAAAAAGTGACATTATAATTCTTCCTCAAGAGCAGTTGGTAGAATTGTTACTCATTTGATGTCATACTCCCACAACAGATGTCTCTCATCACACACGATTTTGTAAATATTGATTGTTTTATGCAATATCCCTTGAAAACCATTGGATTCTATATTCTATAATATACTTCAAATGTCATAATCAAGTGAAACTGTCTTAAGGTTACCAAGCATTCGTGTTCCAACCTGTTGACTATTCTCAAATACTGTTATTACGTTTTATGCAAAAAAGTGTGCGTTGTGTATCAAATTATCTGTTTTATCTCAAAAATAAAACTTCACTGACATGTTCTGTTTGTATTATTCTCACATCTATTTTTACATGGAAAACCAGACTGAAAATTAATTTTTGTTTCTGAAATTTTAAGTTTTTTTTTCATAACGATCAGTGTAGCTTTTCTCTTAAGATGATAAAATTGAACATTGTCGAATATAGATAGACAGACGAGAGATATTTTTTCTTGAAAAATATAGACTTCATTCATACATTTTGATTGAAATTTTGAATAGGTATACAAAAAAAATTTGTGATTACCTTATATTGTAGATAATTTCATAACTGAACAACATATAAACACAAAGTATTGAGCTTGACTGCAGATATAGTTGTTTCTTTTTTCCTATATTTTACTCATTCCACTCCTTACTTTCCCTATTTTTCCTATTTCATTTAACAATTTCAGAGTATTGAAATGGAATCAGAAATCAAATGATTTGATAATAAGTTTCTAAAAAATTCATATCTGATCCTGCGGAATATTATTAAATACTTTCTGTCCTATAAGAAGCTACGTTGACCTACAGTTTTTTTGGTTTTGGGTAGTACAATATTTCCTTATGTTTGGAACCACATAGTATGTGCATAGTTTCATTTCCAATAAGGTTATCTCTGGCAATTTGAGTAAGCACAGTTTTATAAAAAATATTTCTTATATAGAGATATCGAAATTGTCTGAATACATTTTCGAAAGAAAAGCGAATATTTTTCTGATGAATTAATTTTATTATTTGTTTCTGTGCTATCTCAAGAGGTTTTGAGGTATTTTCATATGCCCCTTCTCAACCTACTATCCCGTAACATAACGTGATTGGACATATTTCTCATTGTCTTAACATGTACATCAGAGTTCGAATTGTTTTTGTTAGGAGTTGAATGTGATAGCCCCATTTCAAATAACTGTCCACCGTTATTCCTAAATAATCACTGTGGTCAGTGCTTTGCAGAGTCCATATATGTATTTCTTCGAAAAAAAATATTTATATGATTTGCTTGGTTTTTTGGACGCTCAATTTTTATAGTTGGAAAAGGGTAAATATTTATTTTTTTTCCAAATTTATGATAAGTAAATTTGTATCAAACCATTCTAGCATGATTTGTAGATCTATAGATATTTTTTGCTTGACTTCTTCCCAAGTTCCACCTCAGACGTAAAGCACAGTATCATCCGCAAAAGAAAGTACTATCCTATCAGCATCTGACCCAATCAATAGATCGTTCAAATATTTTAAGAATAATATGGGTCCCAGGATGGTTTCTTGTGGGATACCGTAATTCAAACTTTCTCGAATATTACACTCAAATTCAAAATTAGGCTAGTGGATCTATAATTTCCTACCTTTTTTTATCACCTTTGTTATAGATTGGCTCGACAATAGCTACTTTCGAGTGATTTAGATATTTTCCTTTTGTGAATATTTGATTTATCAGTTAGCATAGAAGTTTGGAAATAAGAGGAGCAATGTGTTTAAGAGCTGTTGTCGTTATATTGTCGAACCCCGAGAAGAATCATTTTTTAAACTATTGATTATTGCTATAACTTCAGGATTATCTGAGAAATATTGAAAATAGGTTGCTAATTTTTATATAATTACATTTACTCGAAAATCATTATTTATTATGATTTGTTCCATTTTTTTTTTCAATACTTGTATAATGATCATTGTATACTTGTTTACTTGGTATAATGATCATTTTACCCTGACATATATCATTTGACAATGATTAGAAATTTTGTGTATGTAATCTAATGATATTCTATATTTGACATGGCATGGGTAGAGTACAGAAATCTACCTACAGATATCTACTCGCAGTTTTGACATTCTGTATTGGTGAACAAGAGAGTCGGTCAACAATTGATTCTCCACATGAGTTTTGTAATTTTCGATAAAAATGCATCTGTTCGTAGTTTTCCACCTGCCGATACTATTCAAGCTTGTAATTGAAGAAGGCGACCCAAAAAATGTTGCCTCATGTAGGACAAATTTGATTGAATTTGTAAATAAGATAGTTGAAATAATGCACAGTCAGTAAAGTACAGTTATATATAATTTTCTTTCAAGAAGTAGACATAGGTATTTGTGGAGTTTGAATGTGTAATTTCTTTGGTATTGAATGATTTCATTCCGAAATTAATCTATAAATTTTGGCTGTAAAATTGAATAGTGTTTTCACAAGTCGCAGTTCTATTGGGTACATTAAATAAGACGTTACCTTAGAAATCATAAGAAATTTGTCAGAAATCTAAAAGCAAGCTGGTCAGTCACATGCTTCCAATGAAATAAAATTTGCTTTGTCACTGTGAGAAACACCGAAGATGGTCAATGTGATTCTTTTAAAAATACGACCCGATGGTCGCACGCAAGAGCAAGGTAATTGTGGATACCAAAACAACAAAGCGTCGCCAATCGCAAACTGCCATCGAACGAACACCTTTTTTACCGATGAGAAATCATGATCGTTTTAGTAATTCAATTTTGGTTTGGTTCTGCTCACGGTACATTTAGTTTCGTTGTAAAAAAGAAACGAATGTCAACTTTTATAATTTTTCATTAACAATAGCGAAGATGATCTTGAACCTGTGATTTTGTTGTATAATCTGACTTTCTTTGAACGTTACCTATGACTAAAACCAAAAAAATAAGATAAATTTAAATCTGTTTTTGCCAAATAGCTATCGTCCCTATATGAGCGAGAACCCGCAAGAGTCTGAAATTATATACTAACGAGGAATAACGAGGTATTACCTTTTGAGCGCGATTCCCAACACGGATCAGACGGTACACAATGAAAGTCCTTCGTCCCTGAGAGGAGGCACATTTTATTCCACCAAGCGGTACATATCAGAAATACGCGACGAACTATTGTTGAGGTTCAACTCAGTACACCTCAAATTTTACTGTTTAAGAACTCTTCCATTTGGAGAACTGCGTTTATGTCTAATATACTTTCTGAGAACGTTTTTCCAAATGAACTTGATCTTCAGCGATTCATGTCAAACACTACTTTTGCACAGGCACCGCTCTTAGAGGGGGGAATCCATCTCGTATTTACAATAGCGACTGATTCAATGATTAGATAGAAATGTGAGATTCAACAAATGAATAAAAGCTGGATGAATATCAAAAGAATATCCACAATGTTCACGTGAATAAATTTCACCTCTGAGAACGTATAAAGAATATATTTTCGCATCTTCGCTAGCCCGCTTCACTTCCATGTTGTATTTTTGTTAAATTCATAGTGATACTTTCAAATTGCCTATAAATCACTGATTTATAGGCAATTTATTGTTAGTTCTTCATCATTATTATTATTATTGAAGTTTTATTTATCAGTAGTAAATCTAGTATAAATTGTTATCAGTTTCATTGAAACTATGCGTTTTAATTACTGCTGTGAAAAGCTTTTGCAACAATTTCTTTCTGTTTTATCGTCGCTTCGTCTAAAGCCTACTTGATCAAAATGTGCGTTCCAAAGTGTACATGAAAAAAACATAAAAGCTCTGTATTTTAAAAATGACTCTAGCAAAACATCAAGTGAGCTACATTTTTGAAAAGGCTATTTTAGGCTCTATTGAAATATGTAGGAACATATGGGGTGTTTCATCGAAAAAATATTTTTCATCAATAACCATTGATATCCCATTTGGAAAAATGAAGTTTTTTACACCATTGAATTATACATAGAAAAGTGCTTCCGAAGTGTTTCCATAGAAACAAAAAAATTTTGATAGGATAGTTACAGCAATTTTTCGAAAATGCACATTCATACTTGACTGAATCCACCATATAGCTCGGAATGTTAATGAAAAATAACGTTTGTTATCAGATGGATCACCAAAACTCTCGCATAGGTATATTGAAAATTACTAGTTAGGTAACCATGGCAGAAAACCATCAAGGAAAGGAAAATAAATACAAAGAATAACTGATGTATAGGAACTTTATTATAGGTGCTTTCCTGTTGATTTCGCTAGAAAACTAGATTTTTAATAACAAAAATATATTTCAAATCCCCTTTACACATTTTCAAGCGGAAGACCGGGGTTCGATTCCCCGCCGGGCCACCGTGCTGGGTAATCGCACGTTTAAAGGTAAGGCCTCGTTAATCCATTGCTCACACAAGTTTCGACTTTTGAGGGTTGACGTTAGTCAGCTGGTTAACGGAACGAACAATTTTAGAACAATTAAGGTTGCAAGTGATGTTCGTGTCTCCAATCAGGCGGATTTTGCTGGATGGAATCCAGCAGCTTCAGGGTATGCTTGAGGTCGGAGTCATATATATTGAGATCATTACTCCAAAGAAGGTCTGGTCTGAGCTTTATAAAGCACCAAAAGTTGCTGAAGTGTGTATGTTGTATGTATGTATGTATAGTATATGTATAGTAGTGTGGTGTATAGTTGTCTGGTTCAGAACAGTGTTCCAAGTTTTGAGAAGTAGCCTTTGCAAATCCAGCGACATGATCGTGCCAAGACATATTGGTGTCCATTTTAACCCCCAACAAACTTATCGAAGCATAAAGCGGAATTGTCTGTCCTGACATTATTATATCCGGTTAGAAGACTTTCATCTTTTTGTAGAAAACCGACGCCTGAGTTTTTGTGGCATTGAATTGAACCTGGTTACTTTCACCCCAATTCGAAATCACTTTTACTTCCTCATTAGGCACGGTCCATTTCCACAGAGGATTTTCTGTGTTGTCTCAAAAAAAACGGTGAATCACATGAAAAATCATTTCAGACATGAAAACGTTGCCGATTATCGAGGCAATTCACGGCACATCCAAAAACTATGCGCTACGATTCGATCATGCGCGTTGTGATTTATAATCAAAAAGTGGGACTACTGGGTCTTTCAGCATTACAATGTGCTTATGTGTTTTATCGAGTATTTTATTGATGCACATGCGTATTCTATCATCGTCCCAACTGTAGGCCAATTTCATAATGGAAAGTATTAATGACAATTTGCATGAATTGTTTGAATTTCATTATATTCCCAAACATTTCTTTTAGTTTTGAAAGGTTTTTTGAATAAAGGAGATTGACAACTCAAAAGTGGAAATAAAAACTAATTAATAGAATCTGTTGAAAGAACATCTTTTAAATTTGGTGTTGTCTCAATCCGACCCTGATCGTAACAATCCAAGAAATCCAATCCTGAAGAACCAGAAGGTCCCTCCGAGCTATTTGTCATTTAAAATTCTCAACACGTGTGCAGCATAAGGTGAGCTTCAGTTGTTTCTGAAGAACCTGCCGCCAGCCCACTACGACGAACTGCCATGCGAAGGAAAACAATAAAATTATTTTTGTTGGAGGCCCATAATTCATTCATAAAAGTCGAGGAAAAAGTTCGTACGAAATTTGTCAAGAGAACTAGTTTTTGGATCGCTCGATGGCATCTGCCGAACAACTTGTTCCTTGGCATGTCCCAATATTATTGCTATTGGGTGTCGAATGTTGAAACCGTTGAGAATGTCTGTTTCAGTGGGCAGATGTGAATGAGGTAGGTAGATTTAACAGATTAGGTAATAATTATATTGATATTCGAGTGGTTTTAACCGGACTTGTTTATTAAATGTTGCTCGGTAGCTGAAATAATTGTTGATTGATACTCCTTGATTATTTTAATAAAATAATACCCAGTAATAATCGGCAGTTCTATTGTGAATTTCATTCTGTGACCAAGTTGTTCGAAATAACTTCCTTGTCCGTATCACAACTATCCTTGTATCACAAATTGATATCCGATGAGATGATCTCTCAATTCTGGAAATGAAAATTCACAATGGATCAGGTCAGGCGAATGAGGAACGATGGACACATTTTCACTGGCCAAAATCTCCTTTACTGATTTTGACGCACGAAAAGACGTATTGTTATGCATTCCCTGCTAAGGATTTCACAATACTCCGAATTTATTTGAAATTTCGTTAATCCAACACCAAAAAACCTTGGTACCTAGTGAAATATTGCCTGTGTAGGCTTGTTGAAGTTTAGATTCGTTCTGAGGAAAACCCTTATAACAAAAGTTGCTCAAAATTTAGGTTACTTATTTTTTAAAATGCATTCCGAAAACTATTTTGGGAAAAACTGCTACACAAAATTCAGTGACGCTAGCAAATTCAAAGAGGAACTGACGGAGTATCATCTAGTGACAATGCCTAGAAACAAAAGTTTGTGATATTATACCTGCTATACGCTGCTACATTGAAAATATGTCAATATCATCGCTAATAACTTCCCGCTGCTGAAGAAATAAGTTGCTAAATATGCTAAAATAATTACTAAATATTTAATTTCTGCTTTCCATACCAAAATGAATTGATACGTTTGATGTTCGTTTGAGTTATTGTCGAGTTTACTCGATATCTCATTGAAAATATTTGGCAGTTTTAAATGATAAGTAAAAATCAGGAGTTCCAATTTATAATTTCAAAAATGTTGATGAACAATTTTTTTCACCACTAATTATCAATATTGAGAAACCATTTTTTTGAAATCATTATTTATCTTGTTTTTTAATATTTGGAAAAAAAACTTTGATTTTTAAAATTTTTCATTGTTTATTAAATAAACAATTTGTTACAAATAAATGAATTTTTTCATTTCATTTTTTTTTCTAGTTACAATTTCTTTCCATTTTTTACCAAATTTTATAATTTCTGCGCTCCATAACTCAATTATTATCATCTATTTTTTTATCATTTGAATTATTATGTTAATTAAACTAATAGAGATACAATAAAAAATCCCAAGAACTATTTTTCTCCATAAATCAAAAAAATATATAGCCTCGGGATTTTTTTATTGTATCTCCGTCAGTTTAATAAATATAATAATTCAAATGATAAAAAAATAGATGATAATAATTGAGTTATGGAGCGCAAAAATTACAGAATTCGGTTAAAAAGGACAAAAATTAAAAAATACATGTTTTTTTTTTATTCATCAATTGGAACTAGAAAAAAAATAAAATGAAAAAATTCATTTGATTATAACAAATTGTTTATTTAATAAACTATGACGAATTTTGAAAATTATAGTTTTTTTCCCAAATACTTAAAAACAAGATAAATAATGATTTTAAAAAAATGGTTCCTTAATATCAATAATCAGTGGTGAAAAAAATTGGTAATCAACAAATGCGTTTTTTTGCATTGTGAAAATTTTTTTCAAAAACGCTTTTTTTTTTTTTAAAATCATAATTTTCATCAAAGATTAAGAT
>WOGR01007308.1:551-12481 GCA_015342045.1 Leptinotarsa lineolata
CTTACGAGTTGAGATATCTCTCAGGGAGTATACAATTTGTGAAAGAGTTGTCTTAGTCTCTTGGTCATATACTGCGTATGCTAATCCCATCGTATATGTTGATCAATTATGACTCCTAAATATTTAAATTTGTTCGATTTTTCGAACGCAAGACAGTGGCAGATCTTTTGAGAGCAATTTATTTTATGTATCTTTAAACAATTTTCATTTGGTTGTTCGCTATTTGTTAAAGTGATTGTCATGAATTTTGTTTTTCCAAGTTTGAGGCTAAGAAGATTATAATCGAGCCATGCTTTCATCTTTTTCATTTGATTTTCTGCTTTTCTGTAGACTCCTTGCTTCAATACTTTAATAATAAAAAAAAATTATATATGATATCCCATAACAAATGTCATTAGGATGCCGGTCATGTATACACTATTTAAAACTCTTTCTGTGTGCATATGTGCTCATTCAGTAGAAAGAACTATCGTCATTAGCTAAGGTTCAGAATCTGAAGTTTGTTATACAAAACGTCAGCACAAAGTAATTTAAGATGTAGAATTTTTAGAAATATGGATTATAAGCAAATAATATTGATTATAACAATGATCAGGATATACGACCCTCAAACAGTCAGTCTATTTTGTGAAGAAATATAAAAAAAATACTTAAAAATTATATGTAGTGTATAAAAATGTTACTTTTCAACGATTTCAACAAGAATGAAAACATTCAGTTACAGTAAATTTATAAGTGAGATCGTATAATTTCATTTAATTTTGGTTACAATTCTAACATTATATTCAAAGTGAATTTTGGTATTGATAGAATGTTCATATTTGAGATGATATAATGGTTCCATTAAAAGGTACTACCAATTTTGTGAACTTTTACAAAATTACAGGTTATTTGAAAAAATACATATTTTGAAGTCTCAACTAAGAAAAATATTTAAGCGAACAGTATATTACAATAAGTCTCTTTTCGAAAAAGTTAAGGTGCTTGAAATTAAAAAAAAAATTGAAAGTTTTTGAAAAGGGTATAGGTGAAATTCACTCAGAGTATCGATTAGCTTCTTCAGCTCAAAGAACTTTTTGAGCTATTTTTCTCCATAACTGTTATTTCGCAAAAATATAACTCTCTTCACTAACAATGTCAATATGTTTCAGGGTTGCTACAGAAAAATAGTCGACTTCCTCAACGCTAACATAGGAATAGTAGCGGGTGTAGCACTGGGAATAGCATTTTTTCCTCTGATCGGAGTTATTCTCTCCTGCTGTCTAGCAAGCATAATCAACAAAACTAAATACGAGCAGATGGCCTAAAAATAATTCAAGACACGATGCTCATATTATCTCTTTAAATATCTTGATGTTACTCTCTGCTCAAATTTTCACTTCATTGCACCCTGTAACATGTTCGCACCTTGGCATATAGCTTGAGAGTTAACACGTTAATTTTATGATTGAATTCTCTCGTATTTGTCAAGCAGAAGTACTATGACAGCCACTAAAACTGTAAATGGGACTGATACTTTAATTTTATTTTGGGAATAGAATATAGTGAGAGGGCGATGTAAAAATAGGCAATTTTATAATTTAACCGTGTTCGATAAAACTTTTTTGCGAAATGTCCACAAAACAGTTTACAAAACCGCAACAAGAGTTTCAGGTGTGTTTGATATTGAAATAAACCCTCCAGTTTATCCTTGAAAATTTCCAGCTCATCCTTCACTGTATGAGTAAAACAACAGAAATAAAAGATAAACCAACTAAGAAACGGGGATAAACATCATTAAACATTGAACGAAAGTCACTTTTTGTGGAGAAGATCAGAGTCTTTATCAACCTTATATGGGTATCTTCACATTCCAAAAAAAATCATGGAACACTGTTCTACTTTGGTTTACCTGACAAAAACATCGCATCTTGTTTGAAAAAAAAAGACTTGAAAATAGTATGAGAGCATACAATTTTGTATAAAAATGAAAGGCCTAAATAAGTACAACGTTTATCCATAATATACTTGAAATCACCTCTGTATATTTTATGTAATCGATTGATGTGTATATTGTAACGAAGACTCCAATGATACTTTCATGTTCGAATTTTGATCTCACAAGCGCATTAAAAATGAAAAAGTCAGTTTTATTCCTGCATAACCATTTGGAATTCCTAATAATAAAACCAAGAGCTTTGTAGCCCGTAGACACAATGGGGTTTATGTGAAAGTTGAAAGTAAATTTGTAGTCGAATATATATTAAATTCAGTCATTATTTGTATACTTTATTCATTGTATAAGAGAAATATATATGTATGATATATATTGTTATATTTAAGGTAAGCAGATTTAATTAACACCAGTCATTTAGCTTGTTGATATATCTTCATATATCTTGATTTCACAATACTGAACACATATAATTTATGAAAAAGATAAATAGCGAAGGACCCACTACAAAGTCTTACGAAATGCCAGAGGATGCTACAAATTCGACAGACTTGGGATCAAGTGGTACGATGAGGTAAGACTCTCTAAAAACGTATAGAACCTTCAGTCAAACCAAAAGAAAATAGTTTATTGAGAAGAATACCGTGGTCCAGCTTGTAGAAATAAGCCTTGGAGAAATCGGTGTACGTGACATCTACTTGGGAAGACTAAGTCCAAAGTAATTATATCAGATTAGTCAGCGTTGACCACCCTTGAAGAACTGTAATTTGGCATTCGACTTGTGCATATAAAACCATTTAAAAATGTTGTTTTCTGGAAGTTGCTGGGTTTTGAAAATGAAGTGATGATAATTCTAAGGGGGATGATGTACATCGATAGGAACGAGAGTAAATACTGAATCAAAAATGGTTATCCTCTTCATACGAGGTCTGAAATTGTGCCGTTGGCATTCACTATTTCTTTATGTTGTACCACCAAGTACAATCATATTGCTCTCGACATCTAGTAGATACTGAGTGCTAGAAATAGCATCAAATAAACTATCATATTAGTTAAAAGTGGTGTCCGGTATGTAGACAGTGAAAATGTAGAGACTGGAATTCTGGATAGTGATTATTATCCCACCACGTCAATACTCGGGAAAGATTCAGTAAACTAACATGTTAGTTAGTGAAGACACGCCTGAAGAAGCCATTTGTAACGTACAGACACAACTAACCGTTGTATACGTACTACTCTCAAAGGACAGGAGAATAAATAGATTGCCCTTTTAACTCAAATTGAGAATATTGAAGAAATATTATATTAATAAAAATGTCATTGACAGTAACAATTCATAAAATCCAAATCTGACAGTTCAATCAATGAAAACAAAATATTCTAACTTCAAAACATATCAAAATCAATATAGAGTCAGACCAATTTCTGACACCATTGTATGGCGAAACACGTGTTACGTTTTTGTAAAACTGTTTAGTGAAAATCTCACAATAAAGTGTTTTTTGAATACGTTAGCAAAAGGACAGAAAAACTGTGGCATTTTATCTTATCAATGACTTTAATCCTAAGTTTCAATTTCTCTGCTCAACGAAAAAGAACAAACTAGTGAGAACATAAATATATCATTTTCGGTTTTCTTGTAGAGTATTTATATTTCTTGAAAATATTGTCAATCATTCCACGTGCCAACCAAACATTACATATTTCGATATTTAAAACTTTGAATCCTCTTATCATTCCACTATTGCCAAAATAAAACATTTGGTATTTGTTTTTACGTTTCATTCACTTTTACCAGCTTCTCAAAAATACTCATCAATAAAGCACATGCTACAATGAACTAATCAATTCCAGAAATCTTAATGTCTATTATATTTCTGATATTGTATACACGAACTACTAAATATGGGTTACTCAATAAAAATATATGAAAACCAAAGTTACTAATATCGAAAAAGCTCAAAATTTGAAATTTTACTTAGCTACTTAGTAAAAGTTGATGAAAGGATATTTTTTACTGAGTGACTCTTTGTATATTCAATATACATGTTATATATTATAATTGTATTAACGTTTTATTGAATCATACCATCCTTTTCTTGAGAGTTTTATTTATATGTATAAATAACTGTATTTTTGAAAATATATATTACGATCGTTATACGAGTTTTTGTAAATATCGCAAACTTCTTGATAGACCTATAAAATTGTATATTTGAGGATAAATTCATTGCTGACCACAATTATTTTGTATTTGAATGACACAGTTGACACAATGAAATTTGTTCGTTTGGGTCAAATTTAGTAATTGAAGTTTGATCTACTTCCTGTTGACAGACTGATATTTGGTACACACATTTAGTTTTGATGACAATACAATTTACTTAAAGATAAGATATGTAAAAAAAATTTATGTTGAACGGTTTCATTGAAAAATAAAATGAAAAATCTTCTCGGCAATCTACGGTATTGATCACATAAAAAATAATAAAATCGTTTGGCGTAACGTAACCTGAGTAAATATGTAAAATATTTCTCCCAACGATTTTATTTTTTTATCTGAGGAGAGTAGTGTGATGACTGCTACCTAGGACCTTCTGAAATATTTTTTAGTTTTTATTAAATTATCTACATCATTTTTAACTTTTTCAATAAAACCGTTCAACATTAAACATTTTTTTACTTATTTCTTTTATTCCTTAATAGGTAACATCCATCAATAACATATTGAGTATTGTAGTTAGCACAAATTTTCCTAGTAAATTGTATAAATGGAAATATTGATTACATCCAACTTACTGACTAGTGCAGTGTTTTTCAACCTGTGGGTTTTGTAACCCCCAGGGAGTCGCGAAGCCTTACTCTGGGGTCGCGGGTAATAGAAAAAAGCAAGTATCAGTAGGTTCCGAACAGCAATTTCAATGAGAATAATGAAGGAATTCTCCGATTGGATTTTTTTTTGTTTCAACGCTAATCATTGAAGCACATTTCAATTCACTTGAATAAAAGGTAACATTAACAAATTTGAATCATCCCTTGTCTGGTCCTGAGTCTTCTCTTCATCTAGTAGACGTCAATATTAATGTATAAAAGTTTTTTTATTCGCGGGTAGAACAGCCAGTTGCACTGACAGATGCAAGAAATGATTTAATATCCATCAATGCCTTAGTCGGTTGTCAGATCCAGTTCCAGAAAGTAAGTATGTTATCGACTTTTCTTCCAAATTATGCAGACTTTATATTTTCTTCAAAGATTTTGACCATAAGCAACTTTAATATTATCCATAACAGTCATAATGTATTCTTGTCTACCTTGGATGTTCTTGTTGAGAATATTCAGTTGATCAAAAAAGTCAGTGAGAAATGCTAACTTTAGTAGCCAAACAGGGACAGAAAATCTTCAGACTTAGTATCTTGTAAGATTTTTTAAGGTTTGTTGTTTGTTTGAAGATGGTTAACAATGTTTCATAGTATGTTTCATCAGTTTGGATTTCTATTGTCTAATACGATATAAACTTCTTTGAAATCCCTAAAAGGACCAATAAAATTTAAAAAAATAGCTGAAATTCATATATTAGGCTAAAAAAGCCCTGAACTGAAATTACTGTTATAAATCATGCCCTAAAAGAAAATAACGCTGGCCGCCACTTGTAGCCATAAACCGTGACGTGTGTGTGACGTGGCTAAGAGCGCGCTCAGTTCGAATCACACTTGGCGATTCTTCGATGTTCGCCGGTGTTTTAGGTGTGACAAGAATACCGTTACCGTCGCTTCGATGGAATTCCAAGAAACATTCCACCAAATATAAGCGCCAACCACTCGCCTATCAGGACAGTCAGTGAAAGTGACAGTGCGATACGCGGAGCGATCTAATAAGGCGATAGACATTCGAATAATAGTTGAAGTTTCAGTTGAAGTGTTTTGTTATAATAATAGTCAAATAAAGTAGAGTTTAATTATTGTTACGGGGAAAATCGTAACATTACAATCAAATAAAATACAAGCAACAATTTCAAGCCAAGTTACTTCACAAGTGGGAAACATCTGTATGCCGAAAACCTACTCACACGAGACAGTATCTGAACCACGAATCCAACCACCATCAATCGATTAAAAGAGGAATCATCAAGACTCTAGTAAACCGTACTTTCGGGCTCTATAAAACGAAGGAAGGTATCGAGAAGGAACTAGGCATCATCAAAAATGATCTTCAACGAAATGGTTGCTCCAAAATGGTGGTGGAACAGACTTTGACTAAAAGACAGCAAGAGCCTCACAAGGAAGATATACCGTCACAATCAGTACTTGCACTTCCCTACATCAGAGGATTGTCAGAAGGATAAGAAGAATGTGTTCCAAGCATAACATCAGAACCTGCTTCAAATCCGGAAACACTATCATTGCAGCCTCACGAAAACCAGGCCACCAAACGCGGACTGCGATTCCAAGAATTGTATTTACTGAATACCCTGCCAGTGCGAAAAATCCTACATTGGTGAAATTAGAGGCCATTGAAAGTCTGCATTGCTGAGCAAGAAACACACAGCGAGGAAAAACCAGCAAATCGGGAATAGCAGAGCGTGTTTGAACTTATCAACATAACATCAAGTGGGTCCAAGCTGAGATCATCCACAAGGAGGAACATTGGTTTAGGAGAAAATTCGAAGAAGCCACATATATGTTATCCAGCAACGCATTTAACCAAGCTAGCGTAGAAATACGCAACATATGGAAACTCATAATCAAGCGGAAAATGGCCAACTGCCGCTAAATCGCTGAAACGGAGAGAGGGAAGAGCGGATAGGTGAAAGCACTCGAATGACCTATAAATAGTCATCTCTTGGAGGAATAAGTCCAGTCATCCATCACCCGAAGACAATTGTGGATACTAACAACCGAAAGGTGAAGTAACTTGGCTTGAAATCTTTTTTTATTTATTTTCAATTGTTGCTTGTATTTTATTTTATTGCAATTTCACTGGTGATATTTTCACTAAAAACTTTTACAAAAACGAATTGTGAATGTGGAATTTGTTCTTTTCAAGTAAAGCAAGTGTGGTGGTGGTGCAAAACACCAGTATACTAATTTTATTAGTTTACATGGTTTTACGATACAGTGCATTTCTAGAATTGTTTTTCTAAGTCTGGAATGAGTAAAAAACAGTTTTCTGAACTATAATAAAATCTTGAGTCGATGTTAAAAACTGTAGATAAGAACATATTTATCAGTCGATTAGTTAATGGTTAAGGTAAAATATATTATTTCAAAAGTGGTGCAAAACTGTTTGAGATTATTGTATTTTCTACAAATTTACAAAAAGTTAATGATGGTGAGTAATTTTCAAATTTCTGAAAAAAAATTTCAATGAAAAAATAAATCAAACATATAATAAACGATTTTATTATTAATGAAGATACATATACAATTGCTAAGAAGTAAAATATTTTATTTATTAGTGGCTGGGACTCATTTTAAAATATCTTTCCAGAAAATGGTTGTCAAAAAACTAACTTTTGGTAATAGTTAATATATGTTGAATTGAAAAGTAAATATTTTTAGGAGAGCTGTTTATATCTAAACTACACTTACCAGCCTTTGGAATCCATGTATAATGACACAAAATATTTCATCTCAGTATTTTATATACATATTTTTATTTTAGTGTTTGAAATTACTCAAAATTGTTTCTGCAGATAAACCAAATTTTTTGTCTGTATATTTTTGACGACTATATACATTTTTTGAATTGTCACATACAAGAGACTAAACTTTACTATATATTTAATACTAAGTCTAGATCTGTACAACAGACATAAAAAACATACAAGTGTTCAGCAACTTGATTAAAAGTATCAATTATTTCTAGAAACTGAAGAGACCATTAATAAAATCAAGTGCAGAATATGACAATTCACTTATAAATTCAATTTTTTGAATTACTTTTTATTCAATCAATAAACTATATGACAACTAAATATTTCTGTCAACAGTTAACATTTTATATAGTATCTGTTCAACCTAATTTCCAAAACACTCAATCCACTACAAAACATAAATAAATAAAAGAACAGAAAATGTAAGAAAGTAATGGATAGAATCAAAAACATTAAAATTATCATACATCTATTTCATCTTCAGAGTCCTCGCTGAAATGAACTTTATTAGCAGCTGTGAACAATGTATATCGTGGGGGCTTCCTCCAGATGGCACTCGATGTCCTTTTCAGTTTTCTTGGGTCAATGTACACAAAAATTTCCTGTAAGTCAGGTGTGTATGTTTGTATACAGAATAAAGTATTTTTCATTTTCTCTCCAGCAACTATCATTGTTCGTAGTTTTTTGTCAAGTTCTTTACCTGAAGAATAAAAAATAAATTATGAGCAGCTGTTCACACAATATAAGGATCCCACACTGTTATGCCAGGGATGTTTCCAAAGTTTTACAAATTCACCTTACTTTAACTGTGTAGAACTCTGGCCACACTGAAGTCAGAGACTTGACACATTTATTTTTGATTTCTTATGTAACAGAACAACGAAAGACCTCATAACGCGAAGAAAACAACGTAAGTCGTCATAACAGAAAGAGAATAAATGAAACAATCTGAATTGCTCAAACATCCACCTTACTCACCAAACCTTTGAAGATTCATCATGTACCTCCAAACATGAAAAAATATTGCAGTGTGTGCGATTTAGGAGTTTAAATCATGTGAAATTACTATAAACCAGTAGGTTGCAGGGACTCTGAAAATATTTTTTGACAACTGAAAGGTAAAACTGGAACCTACAGCGCTGAATAAATCCAAAACAATCACTGCTTCCAGAACTCAGAAATGCAACATTCTTCTCGATTCATGTTTCACTAAGTTTTTGTCTTAAGGAGATGAAGTAGAGTAACCTCGCCCATTTATATCTAGAGGGTTGGGTCTTCACTTTCACTCGTACTTCAATGATTTCTTGGGTGGCAGTGATAGTAAATTTTCTAGTGAAAGTTTTCGCTTATATTCAACAGAGTGGTGAACAATGGGTTGTTCGGAATAGGACATCTGTTACAGTTTTTACTTCTCAAGCCACACTGCCAGAATTTCAAAAGCATCCAAAAGACTAGTATCATGTACCGTCTCAACAATGATCATTTATTCTACTGCCTTTCCCTAAGTCATGTTGGGCACTAGTCTTGTCTGTTCGCCGAAATCGGATATGTGCTGCACGTTCTTTGAAACGAGTTTCAACAGTTTGCTTAGTCCGACCACTATACTTTTCGTCATACTCCTCACAGCTCACTTCGTATATCCCACACTTTTCATTTTTCATCATCTTGTCAGGCTTACCTAACATTTGTTGAAGAAAGCAAGCAGTTTTGAAAGCTACTTTCACGTTGAACTTCAAAAAAATCCATTTAACCTGTTTGAGTATCTTGGTCCACATAGAAGAAAATAAAACTTTGATAAAGCTTTAACCAATGTCTTTTTGTAAAGTCGAAATTAGATGCTTCCTAATTTACTTTTCCTAATTAACTTATCTTCTATATTTGATAGATACACAAGTGTTTTCAACCATGTCCTTAATTTTTTGTCAATTTTGTATATTTCTTTAAATAAAGGTAACATAACAAGTCTATATTATATCTATTTATTTACGGGTTCAAGACTCACTTCACTCAATACAATGCCCAATACAAAAGTATAGATAGAATCAAAAAATTATAAAGATAAAACTAGTCAAATTGTAAAAATATAAAAATACAAACAGTAATCATATACATGTACATATGATAATATGTCACTAGATTAAATGTTCCATTAGAAAGAATCAAACTGCCTCTGAAACTGAAACTCTGATGTAGAAGTAAAAAAATCTAGGTCCGTTTTATTTGCCGCTCTTATAGTTTGTGGTATAAAGGAATGAAGGTACTGATTTGTTCTACAGTGTGGTTGAGAAAATGTTGTATCTCTAGTAAATTTAGGAGAGGCTGAAAATCCGATCTTGAATAGCAATAAGGGAGAATGGACAATTCTATTAATAATTTGAAGAACTATTTTCAAGTCTTTAGTGTCCCTTCTGTTACGGAGTGTTTCAAGGTCTATGAGAGACCAATCTTAGGAATTTTCTCTGAACTTGTTCTAATCTATGGATGTGGCTTGAAGGGTTCCATACATAAGATACGTATTCAAGATAAGATCTCAACAGAGAGCTGTACAGAATTTTCAAGCATTTGATATCAGTGAAATCTGAGGTGCATCTTTTTAGGAAGCCTAGCATTTTGAGAGACTTATTAGCAATGGCTGACACATGAGGGGCTGAAGTGAAAGTGAGCTGTCTAGGAGTAAACCCAAGTCTTTCATTTCTGTAACAAAACTGAGTCAAACTCGATTTATAGTATAAAAGAAACGTTAAGGGGATAAGTTTATGGCTGAAAATTATGGAATGGCATTTATGTGTATTAAGTTCCATACCATTGTCAGAACACCAACTGGATAGTTGGTTCAGCTTGCTCCGGAGTTCTACACAGTTGGCAGCTGAATACATTTTCTTGTAAACTTTCAAATCATCTGCGAAGCTTAGAAATTCTGCATTAGAAAAGCAGTATTGAATATCGTCCATAAAAACATGAATAGCAATGGTCCCAAAAGGGATCCTTGAGGAACACCGGATGGTACTAAACTTCCAGAAGTTTTAAATCCGTTAACTCGAGTTATCTGTATCCGATTAGTAAGATAACTTTATATCCAAGATAAGAGGTTGCCGCAATTTCCCATGTGATCAAGTTTTTGTAATAAACGAGTATGGTTGACTTTATAAAACGCCTTGGAAAAATCTGTGTAAATGGAATGAACTTGGCTACCTACGTCCAAGATGTTCGAGAGATAATCTACATAGACATGCAGATTGAGTTCAGTTGACTTCCCTGACCGAAATCCAAATTGTTGATTATTAAGTAATGGATCTAAGATTAGTGTCAGGTGTTTACTAATAAGAAAATCTAGAACTTTGGGAATGGTACTTTGGATGTAGATTGCTTTGTAATTTGTAATATAAGACTTTTCGCCATATTTGTAAATAGGGGTTAGAGAGCTATATTTCCAGAAGTCTAGAAAAATGCCCTGTTTGATATAGTTGTTGAAGATAATGTGTGAAGGTCGTGCTAGGATGAAGCCACGGTGCTTCAATAATGATGGAGGAATACCATCTGGACCAGGTCCTTTAGAAGCATTCAAGCTATTTAGTCTTTCATAGATTTCGGAAATTGACAGGCACAGATTGGAAACAGACAAAATAGGGGAGTTCTCAGGATCATACTCGGGACAGGCAGTTACAGAGTACACTGAGCTAAAGTAATCTTGGAACATATTAGCAAGCTCAATACCCATACTACACTTTCTCCCGCCATAATTCAAAAAATTCCAGAATGCTTCAATATTACTCACTGCCGAATATCCAGTAAATTTAATAAATTCTGTGTAATCAACTTTAGACGTTTTTTCACATTGCGAGCATAAATGAGAAGTTAGGTTATCAGTGGAACATCCCGTTATATTGAATTTATCATATATTGAATTATGTCATAGAAAACATTGAGCATATCTTGGTGTGAATGATCTGAAAACAAGGATGGACAATGGAGAAACTGACATTGGTATAAGATTTGCAAATGGCTGTCCTAAAATAGTGAGAACAAAAAAACCAAAAAACTGATTTTGCCTCCCACACCACTCTCATCACAACATAATCAAATCCAAATTTATTATCAAAAAGTTCGTGGTCTTCGAACAAAACTCATGCAACTGTATACGAATGTAGCCATAACTTCCTTCGACGTTCTTGCATTCACTGAAACGTGGCTGAACAATATGCAGATTCAGAACTTGGCCTAGATAATTGTTATTTATCGTAAGGACTGATCGGAGCAGACAAGTTCGGCAAGCAGAGGAGGAGGCTCCCTTATTGCTGTTTCCAGAAACATCCCAAGTAAACTGTTACCTTCCACGAATGAAAT
>WOGR01007309.1:0-12481 GCA_015342045.1 Leptinotarsa lineolata
TCTAGAACAACTTCCTATCCACATATTTCTGGAGATAAAGGCTAGATGGACTGCATACAGACTTATGCATATCGCCAATTGCAAAAAGCAATCTAATGCAGGGTTCACTAGACTACTGGCTGACACTAGCAGTGACAGCATTCTGGGAATGACCTCTGACTTTATGCCTCCAACTGTCAACTACGAACTGCCTTATAGAGTAATTTTTCCAAGTAGAGAGGACTGGATCCTCCGGGAGAAGGAAATATTAAGAGCAGATAGTTGTTGGTTCACAGTTGGATCAAAAACACCTTCAGGCTCTGGTGCAGGTGTTTTCACTTGCAGACCCAGGACAGAGATATCAACCTGCCTAGGGACCTATGCGACTGCATTCCAAGCGGAAATCTTTCTCGGACAGTCAAGCGGCGTTGGAAGCTCTTAGCTCCTACCGAGCAACATCTACGACTTAATGAATAGTCTCTGGTCTGGATTCCTGGCCACACTGGCCTGGAAAGCAACGAGGCTGCTGATTCCCTTGCAAAGGAGGGTGCTGCAAGTAGCTTTATGGGACCAGAACTCGTCATTGCCATTACTTTAAGCTTTGTCACACAAACATTGAACATCTGGATGTTGGACTTTAGTAGGTATGAACTACGGTATCTAACAGGCTTCCTTACAGGTCACTGTCGTCTAAATCATCATATGCAGAGACTCGGACTGTCGGAAGACAGTCGCCTCTGTTTGAAATATGATGAAACAGCAGAGAATATATTTTTTGTCTGCCCAGTGGACCGAATCAGGTTTTCAGAGTTATGTAGAACCACACTCTCACCATCTGACTTGAAAGATCACTCGCCATACAAACTAATCGGCTGGGCTTATTTGGTCGTGTTTGACTAGGTGTGAGCCACAATAAACCCTTGTGGGTGGCGGTGATGGGTCGAATAGACCTACTTACTTCTGACCTAACCTAACCTAACCATAGAATATGAAGTACATGAATGAACGGTAATGGGACCTCTCCAAAAAAATGTAACCCCTTCAATGTAATTAGTTTCGCTAATGACACAACCGTGCTATATCGTGCTGATACTTAGAAAGAGTTGAAAGACAAGGTTCAGGGAGATTTCATAAGAATTGTCAGTTGGTTTAAGAGCAGGTTGCTGACAATCGATATAAAAAAACTCACCTTTCACTTATTTCAACAACAATTTTCCAAATTATAGGTACTTCGTTGGAATTCCATAATGCCAATGATACAATGACTATAAATTATGAAAGAACATATAAAATATCTTGGCATGATAATTGATAAAAACGTAAGGTGAAATAAGCACGCAGAATATGTTGCGAATAAAATAAGGGCTCTACTGAACAAATTTGAGGGTTTCAGAAATATTTTTGATATAGCACAATTACGAACATTACTTAAAAGATGCTCATCAAAATTATGTTCTCTTTTTACAGAATCTAAATTTTTCAGATGTTGAAATCTATCCTTCCCGGGTGTTTCAATGTACCATAGAAGATACGAAACAAAATTATTAAATGTGGATAATTTGTACCTACAACACCAGATTTTTAAAAAAACTTCAATTCCTAAAGCAAGCACATCACGAAGTTAAAGATTTTTCTCAAATACTTGTGCCTTATTGCCTATGCAAAAGTTCTATTTGAAATCGAATATATTGCAAGTGATAGCAGATTAAAAAAAAAACTAAAATTATGGCTTAATAATATAACAATAGGTAAGATAAACGAGATATTAGAAAGGAAAAAAATTAATTAGTGATATAGAAAGAAAAACCACATGTTCTCACAAATAAGAATATGAATATTTACAAGTATAAATGGAAATGAATTCACAATTCATCATTTACACCTGCTTTATTTGTACTCTATCATTCTACTTTTATTCATATTTTTTAATTCACATTTGTTATTATTGTTCATCATGTGAGGCACTCTGTAGTGTTGCAATCTTTCTGAACGAAGACTTTCCTTATAGAATAGACAGCAACTCTGCAAATGTGCAGTCATCAATGACCAATGACCATATTAGGAAATATAAAACATATGACTCTCAACTCATCTATGTATATCGTGTATGAATGTTAGTTTTTTTATGACCAATATTTCAGATTGTAAAGTTGTTTGTTCCCTGGTCCATGACATCAACTTTTCCATTTCAACTGACACCACGCACAAAATATCTTAACTTGATTTATTGTTTCAGTTTCACATGCATTTCTATGTCATGTACTAGCTCTAAGAGCTTCATTGGCTAGTCAAGTTTATTTCTGCATTTCTTTTCGTTTATATGCATATGCATTTCATTTTCTGAAATAAAAATTATTATCATTGCATAGGGGACCAAAATGGGACCAAATATACTATTGATGAAAAAAAAAATTATAAAATCAAAGTACTCTCATTAAAAAGTATTAAAACAAAATTAATGAAAAATAATACACCGAGAAAACATTTCAAATCTACTCATTCAAACGACTTTTCGGGAATTGTCTTTCTTATTGTACAAAATCATCTTCAGTTGGTTGAACGAGATTCTGTGTATTACTGATTTCAACAAATTTTAAATCTCCAGATTTGATTGACTGAATGATTTATTCTTCAGTGTGTAAACAATGTTTTTCCAATGAATGGTTGGTATCTGGTTAATGAAGTTTTTTATCGATTGATTTGGCAGGTGTCAAATTGAATACATGGCTGGTCATGTTATAGATCAGTGCCGAAGACTTCGAGAAAGGTGAAAAGTGAAAGATAATAGTAGTAGGATAAAAACCACTGGAAAAAGACAATATGACAAAAATAATAGAAAAAAATAATTTATGGGCGATTTCAGGTGGGGAAGTGGGGGGTGGGTTTTTTAGGGCAAAAAATGTTTTATCGCGTCCTATGAAAAAAGTTCAATAGCAAAGCTGTAGGTAATAAAAATATCTACAATTTTTATATTCACACTTTTTTCACACAGCCTCAAAATTTATGCGAAAAATTCAAATAACCCATTCTTTGGTTTTTTATTTTTATATTCTGAATTTTTTTTCTTTGCTAAATTCTGTGAAAACTTACCTTCAATGTCCCGAATATAATGTAATTTTTTGCATCTAAAATATTCATTTCTTCACTTCATTTTGATTTGATATCGAAAAACTACCCTAATTTTCAATCAAAATTCTCACATCAAAATGTTTGTTTTTTTAAAGAAAATCGGTATACTTCTTGTTAATTAAAATCTCTACTGTTTAATGGCATGAAAAAATATACATTACTATTGCAACATTTTCCACAAAATGCAAAAAATGAAAAAACTCGAACCCGAATTTTTTTTCATAATTATGTAAAATTTAGAGCTATTTATTAAAATTTTCACTTTGATTACTCGAAAAATATAATATTTCATGTTGCATTGATGAACAAAAAAAATCTAATCGAAATATACTACTATAATCAACAACCAAATGAGTTGATAAAGTAAATACTTCAAAAGGCATATACAATATTTTGAGAAAGTTGTAGGACCTTTTCTATATTATATGTGTAGATGTCTATTTATTGCTGTACCATTTTTGCAAGACACATTTTTATCTATCGGGAAAACAAGGACAAACTGAAAAAACGTTAATTTAAAGATTACAGTCACAAGGATTTTTCTGTAAACAAGCAGAAGATGCTGATGCTGACATAATAAGGACCTCGATAGGAATTACCAGAGATACTAATGAAACCGTCATAGTTTTGGTTCAAGATATTGATCTTTTGGTACTTTTGAATCAATTGAATTGAAATAATCATGAAATTTATTTTTTTAAGCTAGGTTCTGGAAATGTAAAAGATCTATTTTTCACGTTTAATAGTTTCAAATATGAATCCTTTAAAAATATCGATGCATTTCTATCTACATTGTTTCTCTGGTTGCGATACAACATCTGGGTTTGCCAGAAATGAAGAGCATGGTAAATTCTATATTTGACGACAAAAATTCATCAAATTTGGCCATTATTTTTCATTAAAAAGATTCTAAGAAAACAGATAACATAAAAATGGATTACAATTAATCAAATCTATTCATGAATGTGTAAATGACAACATAACACTGAATCAATTGAGATTTCGAAAACATTCATTGGCAAAAATTAAATCATCTTTCATATTGGCAAATTTGTCACCCACAGAAGGCGCAACAGGCGCACAGAAGGCGCAACAGAACAACATTGTTACACCTTCAAACTTGGCTGGGTAGCAAACTGACAGCAACAGATTGGTGCTGGAAGCAGCATCAATGTAGTGATATGACCAAATTTATAGAAAAGGAATTATTTACGGAAATATTGCTCAAAACTGTTTGCTGTACCTGTGAAAGTGGATGTAACAGTCTAAAATGTGGCTGCCAGAAACATGTTTGAAATGCACAAATTTAATGATTTACATGAAATTGTGGATAAAGAACCAATGCAGACTGGACGACGACTGGAGACGAAGACGATGATGGTCTGAAGATTTTAAAGATCTATTAGAATTAGACAGGTTTGTCGAATCTAACGATAAAGAATTGCCATCAAAGAGACAAAAACTAATGAATAGGTGGTTAGAATTCAAGATGAGGTATATATAAATAACAAGATTAATGCGTTTAAAAAATATTGTATTGAATAACGTAGTCAGTATAAAGTATTTAAATTCAATCGTACAATTTGAAGCATAATAATATATTATGAGATTTTCTATGACAGAATTTGATAAATCAGCTTTTATACTGAAAAAAATTGCAACAGTCACATTTTTCAATTAAAATCCCCTTTAATATTCAGAAAATGCAATATTTCCGCCTGTTTTTTACAATCTCTATATTTCATGATTTTTTTTTGTTTATCAATGTAACCTGGAATATCACATTTTTCAAGTAATTAAAGTGAGAATTTCTATAATCAACTCTGAATTTTTTCCGATTCAAGTATTTTCGATTTTGTACTGGCAATGTATTTTTTTACATTACAAGATTACAACGAACAAGAAGCATACCGAATAAATTTGAAACAGATATTTTAACGCGAGAATTTTCGAATGAAAATCAGGGTGCTTTTTTGATATCAAATCAGAATAAGGAAAAAAAATAATATTCGAAATTCAAAATATTACAGTGTGTTTGGGATAATAAAATGTGAGTTTTCACCAAATCTGGTGATAAAAAATGTAGAAGATAAAAATAAAAAATAAAAAAATCGGTTATTTGAATTTTCAGCATAAATTTTGAGGTAGCGTGAAAAAATGTAGATACAAAAGTTGTAGATCTTTCTCTTCCTGCAACTTTGCTATTCAACACCACTGACGAAAAACAAATCCTTCATTGATGTTTACCTTTTAACTAAAAGAAATATATATTTTGCCAGAAGATCCTTACTGACTTTCCAAACAGTTATTCTTGAACAGAAATACCAGTCAGGTTATTATGAAGGTGTAAAAGGAAGTTCAGAAAAATTAGAAACAGTAAGAACAAGAAAAATGAAAATGAAAAATTGGTAATGGAATTAATGAATCTTACTGGAGTTTTGTCCCAACACCAAATCGTTATTTTCAACGCCTCTACACGTGTTTTTAGCACCAAGTGATCATCTTCAAGAGGAAGAATAAACTGTTTACTTCCGGTACTTAATCTTTCTCATGAAGATGATCACTTGATGATACAAACACGTGTTGAGGTGTTGAAAATAACGGTTTGATGTTGGGATAAAACCCCAGTAAGATTCATTACTACACCAAAGGTTCCAAACAGTGCATCACAAATGGAATTAGTGATGAGAAATTGTCTGAAAAAGTAAATCCTGAACACATTCTGAAAATATACATCAAAAGATAGACAATTCAAATCACCAGCAGAAACAATGAGTCTGGCCACGCAAAATTCGTTTTGGAAGGTTTAACTTCAGACAAAGACAACATTATCTGAACAATCACTAATTACAGATTAAGAGTTCACGAAATAGGAAATCACGGTTAATCTCAACCTTTCCTGTTAGAAAGTCTGGAGGAACTCTATCCACATCATCCAATTGTTGAAAAAATATTTTCAATTTTATGCATATTGATAAATAAATGTGATGTACTGAATTCTTCATTAAAGTAGGTATCTGTTGTGTTACCGAACTTCTAACACTATTTGTGTAAAATCCATTCCAAATTTTTATTTATCATCACAATTTTCACAAAGCAAACGAAAAACTCCTTACTTTGTAAAAAATAATCGGTACTTTCAGCATAATTTAATCTGAGACTTATAGTGATCAGTATATTCTAAACAGAAATTTTAACGTATTTAATATATTGTGCACATACTATGTTCAATGTGTTATGAGAAGTGGATAGACTGCAAAAATAACAAAGGAGCGCCTAACAAATTAAAAAAATTAACAAATTTAGAATTCTACACAAAAGTTTGGCAAAGTAAGATTAAATGAAATCGTCAAGTAACCGTGATGAAATGGATATCAAATGAAAGGGCCCTTGAGTGAAATACGGTAAGCAAGGTGAAGTCATTTCGAATATGGCAGATGACTCATATTTGAAAACTGAAATGCCTAAAATAAAGGTAAAAATTATTTTTGTAAACAAGCTTAGTGAAGCTATGTTAATGTTCTGAAAAGAAAGCTCGTCGCAGAAAATCATAAAAAAATAAATACTTGCATACTTTGGCAAGTTTAGTGTAGCAAGTTTAGAAGTATCTGCTTTTACGAACACATAGCGCGACAAGCTTCTATCAAAACTATCAATTGATTATAAGATATCTGATTATACTAACGTTATTAAGTTAGTAGGTAGGTATAATTAATTTTTACTAGATTTATTATAGATTAGTACGCTTCAAATGAAGCTTGTTTGAAAAAATATGTTTGATTATTATTACTCAGATAGAAAGCAAAATACTTATCAAGTTTGAGATGGCCCCGTACAACAAATAATCACTGTTTATTCCAAGTAACCTCCTATTTCAAAATACTGCACATCAATTGTATAGCAGCAACATTGAATACCTAGTCGATTTATCTATCTTAACTGAGTATAATCAATTAGCTACAGTTGTATATCAGATTTCATGCCGAGTGTACTGTTTTATGTAGTTTACACTCTATTTTATATAGTTTACACTCATATCAATTTACTCCTAATGAAACTGTTGGATGATGAAGTCGATGAAGGCCTTACTTCTCAGAATTATTGCAAGTACTAAAATGCATACAAGAGATTTGTGACACGAGAAGAAACCGTTCCTAAATTAATTAGAAGTGTAAAATGTTCGCCGGAGTGCAGACAAAGGAATAGATGCACAACATTAACGAAATGTTAAAATGCGTGATCTGCGATTTTTTCAGAGAAACGATACTCTCGGTCTTTTGTTTGAGTGCATTGTGCGTTCTAGGAAATCGCTATTCACGTATCGCTGCATTACGAGTCCTCGTTTATAAATGACTCGAAACAACAAAACGATTTATAGTCCTCGTCGAATTGGTTTCGGAAAAAATCCTTAATAAACGTTTGACTTTTAATTACCCAGCTCGGACGAACTTTTTCCTTACCGGGTGTTGATAAAAATATTGCTGCCTGACACAAAAGGGAATTCAATTTTTTAATGACATTTTTGTGGACATACTTCTTACTGTTCAAGTACATAACCTTCCACAATCTGAAAAATCAACAAAGCTAATTCAATAGAGAATCTACTGAAGTGTAATACAGGGGAAACTGAAAAGTTCACCCTGGAAAGTTACTGCGTAATATAAACCACTGACGAATGCAAGTAGTCAGTAACTTGTCGTATTCATAAATTTTGTCTACAATTGATTTTTTCAATTTGGAAGGTTCAACTTCAGACAAAGACAACATCAATAGTTCAAGAAGTAGGAAATCACGGTCAATCCTATAAGAGATTCTGGAGGAACTTCATCCACATCATAAAATTGTTCAAAAAAATTTCCAATTTTATGAATATTGATAAACAAATGTGATGTACCTGAATGTACCTGTATATTGATATACAATATTTCGTTGAACCAACTACTAGTTCTGAGGGTCAACAAACTGTAACTAAACCAAATTGTCATATTGGTACTAACAAAATGTTTTACTGAAAATGCATTTATAGACGTAGCATCGATTATAACATTGATTGATCAAGAACTCTAAGACTGTTTGAATATTTTTGGACCTTCAAAGCATCTTCATCTGCAATGGGCGAATGAAGATGAAGTTCACCAATAGAATGAGTGGTGGGTTTCACTAGAGTAAAAATTTATTAGGATGGGTATTACACGAGAATTTGAGTGTAATACCCATTTGAGTGAATGTGATAGGAGAGAAAAAGATGAGTTAGACCTATTGCATGATATAGTTGAAGATCAATGGAAGTTAGAGTGAATTCATATTCCATTAGAAAAAGTAGTTTTTCCTGCTGATAGAAAAGGACAGATGACTTTGAATGAAACAAATCAATGAACGATATGAAATTGGCTTGTTATATATAAAAACGAGAAAGTGGTTTTATCTGAAAGCAAAATGAATACTTTGCAAAGACTGAAATGCACGCAAAGAAAAATGAATAGAAACCTGAAATTTGGAAAAATGCACCGTTACAAAATTTTAGAGACAGAAAAAAGAATATATCAGAAAATCTGCGATACCGAAATCAGAATGAAATCAAACTTGATATGGTATCTTCATTTTGGAATTCAGAACCTATATAACTCCCTGTTCAAAACTCAATTAGAATTAAAAAATCCATCCATTCATCGAAATAAAAAATAAATTTATTTCTGACATGAAATAAATGTTTGTGCAAGTCAGTCAGTAAAAAAGATTGTTGTTCGCAACGGGGAAAATGGACAGAGATCGTAAACCTGAAATTGAAATTATGTGAGCCATGCCAGGCGCCTGAAGCGAAAAACGGGAATGCAAGATATTTCGAGTACAAATATCCTGTGGCATGTGAGACTATCATAGAATATTATATGGGTGACTACTTTGGAGAAGCTAATACCGTGGAAGAAGCCAGACAACTGATTTAGGAAATAATCTTCGTACATAAACAAGGAGGCTTTATTATACGTAGTTGTATTCCGAATCACAAAGGTACAGGTACCAAAAATTTGAAATCCAACTGTTCGATTACAAAACAAATAATTTAAGACGTTTTTTGAAATTCTGAAAAAGACACCTTTGAATTTCATACCAAGTTTGTTAAAATACCCGAAGACATTTTGGAAGACAACAGGACACATACTGAAAGAGAAGTATTGAAAATTGTTATATCTACACAAGAAGTTTAATGTAAACTATAGTTTAATGTAAATTAAACCAAAGTTCAATGTAATACTTTGAAAATGTAAACTATAGTTTAATGTAAACTATAGTTTAATGTAAACTATAGTTTAATGTAAAAGTTTGAAACTGTCCTTAAACAAAGAAAATATTCATTTCTCATTTTTCATAAGAAAATTTACTTTCCAGGAATGTGCAACAATATGCCTTCGCCACTGAATTCAATCTGCTGAAGACAAAAAATAGTTGAGTTTCCAAAGTAGTACATACTTTCTTGTAATTATTCAGAAGATGATGATTAGTTTAAGTTTGAAGTAAGCACCGAGTAAATAAATCACTGATAGAAAATTACCATTTGTGCGTGTATTATAATGATCAAGAAACCGTTATGTAATATATATGACAGAAATTTTATATTCTTAGATCAAGGCAGGCAGTGAAAAGTATCTCAAACTACTATCATCATTGCAAAAACAGAAGAGTAATTCCACAGATACCAAAAATAATACAACTTCTATCATGCAGAATGGAAGCTACAGTGAGACTATTCATTAGAGCAGAAATTGACTATTTTGGCCACTTTGAAGTGACAGTGGAAAGGAGTAGGGAAAAACGATATGGCGTTATTTTCATATGTGTGACTAGCGCTGTATATCTTGAAATAGCTCACGATTTGAGCGTGAATTCATTCATCAATATTCTTCAACAGTTTGGGTGTTGAAGAGTTGAATTTTCATTCAACTCTTATTGTTTGATGAATTATAAACAAATGCATTGTTTAAAATACTGAATATTGAATAGTTATTTTACTTTTTCGTGTAACCTATTTGTTGATAACAATAATCATTTTTTGTAATAATTTCTTAAAAATCCTTCATTGTTGAAAATGCACTCATTGATCAAAAATTTGTTGCTGCTGCTGCTATTTTTATAACCCTTAAAAATATATTTAGTGTTTATTAGTTTATTGAATAATTTATTATGAACGAATCAATTTTTGCGCGATACTTTTATTTTCGGTAATAAGTGTTTCAAAAACAGCCGGGTATCATTCATTTATTTTTTTCCAAAAATGGGATTATTTTCCGAAATATCGACAAAAGTCTGATATATTAAATAATGTTAGAAGACAGTTTTATTTGAGATTACGATGTTGCCAAGACGTTCGAAGTGAACATTTTATCTAATTTCGGTAATAACATGATTTTAATTTATTTTATCTTGTTACAATAAACTTTCTATTCAAAACGATATATCACAAACCTATACTTCTTTTTAAAAAAATGGGGGTTGTACATGTCATTCGAAGGGAGTTGAAAGTAGGGGTGGCATTTTTACGTTGAAGAATGTCAAATTATATTTAAATTTGATGTATTTCAAGATTTTTTAAAATATGTACAGTATGATGAAATGATGAATTTATTCCATTTGGCTTGTACACGCTGTAAATATACATATATGCCGTCCGATTTAGGTCATCCGTAATTTTATAAACAGACCTGTATTTTTATTAGTAATGCTCATATAATATCGTTATTTATTTTACATTCTTGAAAGAAATTATACTTTTTCAATAATCCGATAATCGCTCGAATGAAAGCAATTTTTCCCCTATTTATGTACCAAAGCTCATTCTCAAATACTTCAAATACAAGGAGACTACCACAACCTTATCAGAAAGATGAGAATATGTGATCCTAACAACCATTCAATCATTATCGTGTTACTTGTCCTCAATTTTGCGAATTGTAATATAGAACCCCATACCATACCTTTCTGCACCGGCCCAAACCCTGTTACTTCAATTGATTATTCTCACGTGGTCCTGATAGTCCCTATTACAAACTTGGTTGGTCAAAAACGCGTCGAGAATAGTATTGTAGCTCTGGTGTTGGGGAGCAATGCTTGTTTGGCATGAGGATTAGGGATCTCAGAAACGGTAAGAGTTACAGAGAAGATTGAACGAGAGCAAAGTTGCTCATTATGGAGCACATTACTGCCATGTCAAAAAACTGTTAAAACCCTTTTTCTTTTAGAGCCATACAGGCAAAACTGATAATTTAATTTTGTTTTCAATTGCCATAGATTTTTAGATGGAGACTACATTCCATGATGATATTCATTTTTATATCCGGTTAGTTCAACGAATATATTTAATGTGCCCCCCAGTGCAAGGGTGCCCGGTACAACTGTATCCTTCGTCCCCCTTTGTTATCGGGGTTACAACCGCAGAAACACTGATGGCTGTTTTGTTAGATTGATAACAATGTGTTATACGTTTTTTTTTTCGGAGATCTCAAAAACTTTTGCAGATATTCAAAATTGCATTATGAAGATTAAGAAATGAAAAATTGCGTACTACTTGATAGTTGAGTGAACTAAAATTTTGAAAGTTTTATCGCAATTTTCCTCTCAATTACGATTTCATTGCTTCAATTTTTTTTTTAAATTGAATGTTTACATAAAACCCTGGAAAATTGGAACAATTTTTATTTTCCATTCATTTATGAACAATGAAAAATTTAAGAAAGCATTGATCAGTTTTATTTTCAAATATTTCGCTTAATTTCTTTTCTAATTGATAAATATTGTTTTTAACATTATAATTTGATAATAAAATTAGGAAAAAAATTTCTAAAAATCATTTAAAAAACTTAATTATATAAAAACGCACTTATTATTCAACTACTTATTTTTGCCAGTGAATATCAAAGTTGAGGAATCATTTTTTTCATCATTAATTTCATTGATCTTTTGTAGGTATTCTGAAAAAAATATTTTCATTTCTTCGTTTAATACTCGTAAACAATTTGTGATGAACAATTTCATTTTCGTACCTATTTTTTTATGATTAACAATTAAATAAAAACAACCGTGTATCAATATAAAAAAAACAAGAAATGAAATAAAAAAAAGAAAATAATACACACTGATACACTGTTATGTTCATTCAATTTTTTATTAGTAAATGAAATTATTTATGAAAATTCATTTGTTTTTAACAAATCGTCATTACTTTCGTTATTAATTCAGATTTCCATACAAATTCAATTAATCCACAAACAAAGCATTTGTTTGTTTGAAGGTGAATGACAATGTTTCGTGGTAAATTTCAGCAGTTCGGACTTCCATTGTCTAAAAATTTGTAAAATGATTTCAAGTTTTTTGCTTAATA
>WOGR01007310.1:0-12481 GCA_015342045.1 Leptinotarsa lineolata
TCGAACCTCTCCTCCCTATCCACCGATTGGGGAATGTTGTATCGAGGTATTGCCCGACATTAACTTGGTAATGTGGTGGTGCTCCATCCTGCTGAAACCATATCGTATTCACTGGAACTTGAGGATTTCTTCGATCAGGATATAAATTTGCTAAACTTGGAATGGCATCATTTTGAAGTAGTGATAAATAATTAACGCCATTCAAGTTGCCCTCAATGAAAAAGGGACCAATGATATGGTTTCCTACAATCCCTGCCCAAACATTTTGAGGGTATTGCGTTTGTTCTTCTCTCATCCAGTGTGCCGATTAACATGACCGTTAAGAGAAAAAGTACACTCATCAGAAAACATAACGTCTTCTAATTATATTGTTATCCAACATGTCCATCATTTGCTCACAAAAATGAGTTCTTTTATCAAAATCGTCTTCCATGAGCTCACGAGTAGGTATCATTTTATAGGGATGCATTTTATTTTCTTTTAATATGTTTACTATCGATGTATGGCTAACATTCAATGTAGTAGATGCCTGTCTACTCGATGTATGTGGGTTTTTCTCAGACTCAAGCATCACATATAATTTGAGTTCATCACTCGTTGCATTGGCAGCTGGTTTTTTTTATCTGCCCCACATGACCGAACATTCAGCACCGCTTCTCTATTTTGCTTATTGTACCTTGAAATATGGGCGGTGAATTAGGAAATTTCTTATGAAATAGGCGAGCTACTTCCTGTTGTGTTCGGGTTCCATCCCAGTAACGAATCATTTGTAAAACTGTTATTTTATACATTTCCGTTGATCAAACCATTTGTCAGACTTGAAGTTAACGAACTTTAAAGTTGAATTAAAATACTGACAATTAATGTTGTAACATACAAAACAATTTGACAAGGCGTTTTAAAGTAATGTTGCCACGGAAATTATTTAGTTTTTTATTGGATACCATCTAAAAAGAACATTGCTATGGTTTTTGTTTACTTTCTAATTATCAATACCTCAACATGAAATAAGTTTTGAGTATATTGCAATAAGTTTTGATTGTATTTTATAGAATTTCGGTAACCACATAATTTTAATTCATTTTATCTTATTGTTGCAATAAACTTGAAAGCGATAACTTTTGGAGATAATGAAGAGACCTTTCAAACGATATATCACAAGTCTTTATTTCCAATTTAAAAATTGGGGGTTGTGCCTATCATTCGACGGAGTTGGAAGGTAGGGGTAGCATTTTACGTGTTTCGGGAGTTTTTAAAAATATGTACAGTAACCGAAATAATGAATTTATTTCATTTGGCTTTGGCACACTGTATGCACTGCTTCACTACAACAGTTTGGTATAATGATGTAGGAAAGCGAGTCATTATTCTTTACCAGAAATGAAATTACGGAAAACCAAACTGTCTCAAATCGACAGTTATTTTAGGTAAATGATTTCGGTGTACTTTAATTGGACTATCAAACTTCTAGCTGTTATTGAACGCTGAACATAACGAGAACAAAGGATAATGTGTCTGTCAAAGAACAATATCCATCTCACTACACTGAAGCAAAATGGACAACACGAAGAATTCCTACAGAAATCACACATTGAAAACATTTTTCACTTTTATTTAATGAAACAACATATCACAGGGAATCACATCATATATATTATCCAAAGTTGATGAGCGGTGAGTAAACTACGTTGGGATCAGCTTGAATGTTTTGGAAATGATAATTCGCTGTATATTCATAATCACGATCCCCTGCCTCGCGGGTTTTTTGATACAACACCCTTTGAAGACGGCCATCAGGTTGAAGT
The DNA here is from genome assembly GCA_015342045.1 of Leptinotarsa lineolata. NCBI lineage: Eukaryota > Metazoa > Arthropoda > Insecta > Coleoptera > Chrysomelidae > Leptinotarsa > Leptinotarsa lineolata. Next base: position 1,806 of record WOGR01007310.1, read on the forward strand.
AGATAGAATTGTTGATCTCCTGGTAGACCCGCAACCGCAGTTGCTATAGCAACGTTTGGGTTGTCTGATTGATCGTTGAATGGGGTAGTCTGAAAAATAGAAGAAATTGAAACTGCTGGTTGAAGAAAAATAATTATGTAAAATTAGTTCAGCTTTTTTCCGTCTCTCTAATAAAAACATCCCACTACTATCCGGTTACCAGACTGACAAAAACATTGTTAATCTTGAAAACGAAAAAAAGAAGGCATTTCTGGAAAAAAGAAAATCCTAAAATATTCTCAGTGGGCAGAGAAATCAAATCTGGTATGTTACAGGGTCCTTTGATAGGTCCTATTATGTTTCTGTCACATCACAATGAGAATATCACCACTATAGATATGTCTAGTAGTTCTACACCTCTCGCGTGAATTTCAACAAAAAAATATGGAAGGGAAGAACCTCCAACGAGTTACATGAAATAATTTTCGAAAACGAATATAGTATCATTGAGATGCTCAATTCATGAACTTCCAATAGACAGAACAAATGAGTTACAAAGTTTTTCGTTTTCTTTGACGTCCTGCAGATGTTCCATACAGTAAAAGCAGTTTACCGCATACTGAACACTATTGTGGTGATACTGCAGAAAATGATACTGCGTAAATTTATGTCTAAAGAATTCAATCAAATGTTTCATTTACTATGATGATTGAAATTTTTTTCAGAATATTCAGTTTAAAAAAGTAGTAAAGAAATTGCTAGATGATTGACTCTGATATAGTTTACAAGAGAATGTTTTAATTTTCTTTGATACTGTGGGTATTTCATTTCATTATATTTTTGATTATCATAATTATTTATGAAATTTTTGTATTTGTTCTTTTCATGATGACCTTAATTTATCTTCATTTCATATCTTCTTGGCCTCCATTCTATCTTGCATTTTATCATTGAGATGCAAATGATATCAGACCAATTATTATACTTCCCACTCTATCAAAAATTCTGGAAACATTTATTGAAAAACGCTATCATTCAAAATAACCAATCTGTTTTTAGCCCAGGTCATAGCTGCAATTCGACTCTTTCAAAAAAACTGACGGCATAATTGATGCTAATGATGAAGAAAAGGTATCTGTTTTGATATTACTAGATCGTGCTAAGGCATTTGATACTCTCAATCACAGATTATTACAAGCAATCTTTAATTTTGTAAGGATCAACAGAAAAGCTTCCAGATTCTTATCCGGCTATTTAGGCGATATAACTCAGCCAGTACTATATGGTGGAAACGTCTTTGAAAAATTGATAAGGAGTGCCACAAAGATCAGTATTGGGGCCCCTACTCTTCAGTCTATATACTTGCAATTTTCCTACGTCCTTCGTATCATACTCACAGCATTATTCTGACGATACACAATGATATTTGTTATTCAATCCGGAAGAGTACTTTCAGGCTATTAGTGCTTTGAATTTTGATCTGTAAAATCTTGAGCAATTTTCTATGAATCATGGTCCGAATCTAATTTCAAATAAAACTGTTGCATTTGTTTTTAGCAGAAAGAACACAAGGAAATAATTAATTGCAAACAACTTTGTTAGCATTCAGATTGGAGGAGCCCTTCAAAACTTTCTAATGAAGAAAAGAATCTGAGTTTGTGGATTGACCAAGATTTGATATATTTTATCATATCAGCACAATTTTACATATAGCATATTGTAATCTCCAACTGATTTATCAACAAAGACAGTTGAATAAAATAATTGAAAGTTTACTGTGTGACTCTTTAGTGTTATCCAAGATGAATAACTGCGATGTTCTTTACTCTCCTTGTATAAACTCTATTGACATCAAATGAATTCTAATTGCTTGAGGCTAATCTATGGTATCAGAAAATAAAATAAGAATTCATACACATTGAAAACTAACAACTAGTTTAATATGAGCAATCGAAGGTTCCTTCATTCTGCTTCTTTCACAAAATTTCGAAATACCAAAACCCTCCCTATTTGTACATTGAGATAACATTCGACAAAAAAAAAGTTTACTTAATTCTCCAATGTTTCGCACATGATTTCACAAAACATTTTTTTATCACATTGCCAAATATATGAATAAAATACCACCAGAGTTGAAATAATTCTCGTTATCGACTTTTTGGACGCGAATCATCAGATTTTTAAATAGATAGTAGGTAATTCTATTTTCATTTTCAATTTCCATCGTTTATTTTTTCTAATCATGAAAAATTTTCTCACTTTTCATCTCCAGTACGATCTGAGCATTATTAATTTAGCAGTAAGTATGTTGGAAAAAAACTCATTTACATTTCCTTGACTAGTCTTTATCTTCAATTTGATCTAAGATTTATCAATTTAGTGATAGCAATATTTATATTCATTGTAATACAAGTGCATTCAAAAGTATTCAGTGTTTTTTGTGTAAGTTCTAACTTCACATTTGTACTCTGTATCGGGTTAGATTGAAGAACAGATGGCAGTTTGCACCTTCAGGTGCCGATTGTCATTTATTTATTTAGTTCTGAAAATCAATAAAGACCTTCATTATCATTATTATTATTACTATTACCTTCAGACAATACTATATATTTTGTTTTGATTTTTCAAATCCTCACTCGATATTTATCAGTGCTTCTAATTTTCTCCTCAACTAGAACAAAATAATTGATCAAAATCTCACCTCCTCGGGTTCCTGTGGTGTTGTAGTTGGTATTGGTGCTACAGTTGGACGGCTTGGCCTTCGTATCACTGCCCTTGGAGTAGTTGAAGGTGGCAAATATCTATCGATACTCGAATCTCCTACAAATCCACTCTGATCAGAATTTTCATTCAAAGATGTCAAACCGGGTCCTAGTTTGTTGTTATTTGCACTAGCACTCTTACTCCAAGACTTCACTTTGACTTGGGTTATATCAAAATTTGGAGTAGCAGGACTTTGGGGAGCAAATTGCGATGGAAAATTTGCTCGACTAGGTGCCTCAGCATTATTTGAAACAGACTCGCGGTTTTCGTTGGTTGTAGGAAAGTTATTCTGGAAACTTTGACCGGATTCCTTGGGAACTTGATAAGGAGTTACATCGAAATTATTCAGGAAAGTTACCTTACCAGGGTTTTTCTCCTGTGGAGGGTTATAAGTCTGTGATGGCAGGTATCGATCATTGGAATTAAGGTTTTTAGTAGTTGAGGGATATTGGGATTGCTCGAAGCTGTTTCCAAAATTAGTCGCAGCTCTTATAGGTAGATACTGTTGTGACGGTTTCAGCACTTCGTTTCTGAAATCAGTAGATGGTCTCACTGGTAAGTGCTGAGCAGAATTTTCATTTATATTCGAGTTTTTGAAACTAGTGGCTTCTCTTACTGGCAAATACTGGATTGTAGGTAAGTTGTTCAACTCGTTAATTTTCTGTAGCTGTGTTTCAACTTGACGATTCCTCTCCAATGTTTCAATGTCTTTAGAATCTGGTATTCCATATTGACTTTGTGGCTGCTCTATTCTGTTTGGTGTACCATATGTTAGTTCTGGTTGGTTCCTATTTATGTTGTTCTGGAACCCATTGCCAGCAGGTTGTGACTGCTCTATTATCTTTGGTGGACCGTAGGTTACCTGCGGTTGTGATTGTTCCCCTCTATTAGGTGCACCATATGTTACTTGTGGTTGGTTAGAAACTATGTTGCTCTGAAAGCTATTGTCAGCAGGTCGTGTCTGTTCTATTCCGTTTGGTGTACCATAGGCTACCTGCGGTTGTGATTGTTCCACTCTATTAGGTGCACCGTACGTTACTTGTGGTTGGTTAGAAACTATATTGCTCTGAAACCTGTTGTCACTAGGTCGTGGCTGCTCTATTCTGTTTGGTGGACCATAGGTTACCTGTGGTTGGTTGGCAACTATGTTGTTCTGAAATCTGTTGCCTGCAGGATTGGTTACTTGCTTATTACTATATGGAGGTTCATACTGGGAACTGGGCAGCTCCTGTTTACTAGGAACACCGTACGTGACTTCTAGCTGGTTGTTAACTATTTTTAAATTGTTAAGGAAATCTAAATCGGCTTGACTTTGAGGTCGTTGCCTTTCGGCAAAATTGTGCGGATTGACTACCACTTTTACTGGATTGATGTCTTGCGGTGGTCCATATTGCGTTTGTAGAGAAACATATTTTGGAGGGCCATAAACCCTTTGTGGTTGACTTGAGGAAGGTATAAAAAATTGTGGGCTTGGTCTAAATCCCCTGGCAGGATATGGCGGCGGAACTTCACATAAAACGACGCTGAGAGTCAGGAGGATGTTGAGTAGGATCTGTAAGTAATACAAGAGTTGTTCAAATTTGTATAGAGAATGACACAGGGATAAACCTATAAAGAATATTGTATAACAATTTCCAGTTGAAGGTGATTCATTAGCAACGTCGCACTTGAAGAGACCAACGGATAATCCTGCAGAGGCGTAAAACTGATTACATTTTCTTATTATGCCTAATACAGTACTTCAAAAAACCAGAAAAATTTACAAAAAATAATCACCTATGTTATGCTTATGAAGTTTAAGAATCCATTGACTCGTCCAAAGAGGAATCCGCAGTCACACTTAAATCTATTATTATTTGGTCGAAAACAGTGTCTATCATCCTACCCAATCTTCACATTTTCTCTTCTTCCTTGATCACAAGGGCTACAGCATTAGCCCAATCTTCTTTCCGTATCCGTTCCACTGCGAGTTCTAATAAACGTTGGACATCAGAAATTTTATATGGCACGTTTTCACGAGCTACGTAACCCTTAATTTGAGACCAGATTAACTCTAATGGGTTTAACTCGCAATGGTAAGGAGGAAGTTGTATACACCACATGCTGGCGATATCTGTCACGATGCTGTGTTATGACACTCAAGCTCAGCCTCAACCATGTCCTCGGAAAATGGAATTCCTTTTTGTCCCAACCAACTCTGCATGTCTGCTTTTCTGCTGGTCATAGTTAGCAGCTGTTCTACTAATCGGCTGTGATAAGAAGCGTTATATATTACTATTACCGAATTTGGCTCGACTCGTGATAGAAGGGATTCAAACCATCTCTCGAAATGTTGGGCGTCCTTGTCTTCGTGATAAAGCACCGTTTCTTTGGATAAAAAAATTAGTTCACTATCCTCTAAAAAGCTAATCTCGCTACCTATATGGGCGACAATTAGTCGTTGTCTTTTACCCGTTGGTCCGCGTAACCCTGTTGATAAACTGTCCACAAATGCTTTACGATAACTAGTTACTAAGTACTAGTATCTTCCCAGATTTTAGATACTGTGTGACCAGCATTCACCCACATTTCGTCCAGATAATAAATCTTTTTGTGAGCAGAACGTATTTTTCTAATAGAGTGAAGATATCTCCGTCGCCACGAGATTATATCTTCTCTTTCTATTAAGACAGATTTACGGGATCGTTTGGCATATATAAATTTCAAATCTTTTATTATTTTTCTCAACTTCTCTTTGCTCATTTTTGAAATGAGGTCATTATCCATTACCTTTGTCCTAATGGATGCGAGGGTTGGCGCTTCATTCTCAAAAAAGAAAGAATGAATGGCATAGCGTACAAAATTTTTGTAGTACTCGTCCAATTCAAATTTTTTTCTATCACGAAAATGTACTTTTGGAGCTTGCACAATCCCAGTCACCTTTTTTTCACGTACAATGCGTTCTATTGTCGACACGGATATTTCCGTTAAAAATGAACACTGGGCTACAGCTTCCACTGTACGGAGTGTATTTTTTAAATTTTCGTACACTCTACAGACAATCTGTTTTTCTTCTAACGACATAAACTTCCGCTTTCTTTGTACATTACTTGGACCTGCTACGGCATCCATCTTAATACTATAAAAATAATAAAATTCAATCATATTATTCAGCTATTTGTCAGTTGTTTACTCACCTCAAAAACTATTTTAAAGTTGATGTATTTTGAAAAACAAGAATTGGCCAACTCTATCTTATATTCTGAAGTTAATAAATATAACAGTCCATTTCATTAATATAATAAAATATATTCAATAAATACAAAACAAAGTCACCTCCACAAGAAACAGAACACACGCCTATGCAGATAAGGACTGAAGAAACTGAATGACAGTTATGGCATTTCAAAGACGCAAATATAATAGACCTGCAAAGTGTTGATCAGTTTACCGATGTTTCAAAGTATTTAACGAACTGGTTCATCTATTCGCTCGTAAATCCTATCGATATCATCGTCCATAGATATATTATCTATTGACGATGTCGATATGCAGAAGCTATCTTGTTACGGGGGACAAATTTTATGGAATCATCTTACTTTTCAATTATTCACAATGGTGATGCATAGACAATAAAAATGACCCCAGTAAGAATTTAGTTCTTACATTTAACATTGTTGCCGTTATCTCTCAGTTCAATTTGTATATGAGTTACATTCAATTGAAAATTTTTATATTATAGAAGGTTATTTCGTCTTCTGTCCTATGTGAAACGAGCCAGTTATAGAGTTATCTTATGATCAAACTTCAGCTTTGTGCCTTTGTCGGAGGGCCGTAAACGGAACAGCTGCTGGCTTAAGCCATTTCTCGACATAATAACATTTTATTCGGATTTTGGAAGCTAGTAAGGGGCCCTCCTATGACGGACTCGTTATAACTGAAGTTAAAAACACACGCTTCACGCTCCGCCACCTTTGAATGATAAAAAAGATCGAAAACAGAACTGGTTTTTTATAAATATTGTTCGGACGAAGTAGTTCGATAGAGAAATGAAGATAAGGAATCTGTCGTGCCATGAATTTCAATTTGGGATGATCAATGTATGGACACAAGAGATAAATACAGGGTGATTAGAGCAGGGGAGTCTATGACATATTTCCTTGGGGTATTTCTGAATGATTGGTGGATAGGAATGGAATCATGAAGTTGAATAACCATAATTGCAATTTAGCAGATGAATAAAATTCAATATTGCGCTTTGCAATGGCAGAAAATACATTTAATAAAAACACGCTTTCCACACACTAGAACTTGAACATTGTCGCTACAGAAAACTCCTTTGGGGTATCAGATCATTATTTCTCTACAAAATGGACTCTGGCGAATGTGTGATCTCAATTTTCTTTGATCTTATTAGAGCTTTCTATTCGGTCGATATTTCTTTCATATTTGATAAATTGAATAACCTTGGTGTCCGCGGCCCAATCAATGAATGGATTATGTCCTTCCTCGAACGAAGAAAGTTTAATGTTAAGTTTGATGACGTCATCTCGGAGGAATTTGAAACTGACATTGGTACACCCCAGGGAAGCGTACTCGGTCCTCTAATTTTCCTCATCTTCATTAACGACCTTCCTATTTACATATCTCAAGGAAGGGTGCTTATGTATGCATATGATACCTACATTACTGTGTCAGATACTTCATCTGAAAGACTATCCAAAAAGGTCAACACAATCCTAATAGAGTTCAAGAACTGGTGTATCGAAAATAAACTTATGATTATTCATAATATGACGAAATATATAGAGTTTTATAGTCTCTGCATATACCGCTCTTATTTGAAGAACTGTCAATTGAGCCATCTGTAGTGGTGAAGTTCTTAGGAACACAATTCGACTGCAACTTATCTTGGAACTCGCATATCTATGTAATTTTCGGTCAGTACAATCAAAAACATGCTGGAACGAGAATGCCTGCTTAAAATTTACTATGCACTGGGGTACTCCGCTATTTCGTATAGTATCGTTGTGTGGGGTCAAGCGTCCGAACTACAAAGAGTGCTTATCTTATAGAACATCATGCAGAGATAGTTTCAAAAGTAAAAAAATTCTAACGGTGCCCTCTATTTATATATTCAAACCTTCGACTCACATTTTCAATAATCTGAACAGCTTTAGAAGGCATTGTGATATTCACATGTATGACACCAGAAATAAAAGAAATATTTTACCATGCAAAAAAAGCTCCAGTGGATACTGGAATACGTCTATTCAACATTCTGTCTCTCGAATTGAGGGAGAGCAGATGTCCAGATATCTTCAAACGTAAATTAAAAAAAGTACTGGCCGAAGGATGCTTTTACTCCCTCCGTGAATTCGAACTTTTTTGTGGTTAGTTCATTTTTGTAATGGTCTTGTGATTTTTCACAGGCGGTGGAGTATACATCACTGAAATACCCGATTCAAATTCTCTTTTACTCGATGTTTCATAAGATTCAAGAAATTACCCTTTTTAACCATTGTCATTGTTTGTCATTTCAATTGTACATGATCATCATGCACAATTTAATCTGTGAACTTCGAGTAATCCAATCTATTTATTGTTAATAGAATATGAATGCAATGAAACTTGAATTTGTGTCGATGGAGACGAACTTAGTTGTATAGTGTTTTCAGAAATCAACAAAATGACAATTGAATCCTAAAATATAAAATCATAAAAAAAGATACTGACAAGGATTGAAGTTGATACTGAATACCTGCACCCACTTGCAGGCAAATAAAATGCACCTTTGCTTGTAAATTATTGATAATTCTTTCCAATCCCTGTCAAGTACCATCCTGCTGGTTATCATTCAGGCTATTGCCATAAATCCTTTGTATCGCAGTGCATTAAAATCAATGGTTGATGTGTACGGTAGATTGTGATATTCACATTAAAGAGTACTTTTACAAGATCTTCTCCAACCATGAGAGTTTCAGCTGCAAGTAACTTGTATTGATTATTGAAACTTTCAATAATTTTTTTCCATTATGAAAAGCGTATGTAGCAGTATTTTATCCCGTAAATGCATGAATGAAAAAGAGATGTTTTTGTCATATGAGGATATAACATTAACATGGGTTTGGTTCTTCATCATCAGGTGTTGAATACCAGTAACATATCGATGCCCTCTTCAAAACAACTTATGTTCACATAACGTTGTATTATGTACACATAACATTTTCCTATAAAAAAAAAACACTTCAATGTGAAATTTCCACTTGACGGTTCACAAAACCGTGATACGTGTTTTGCTATACAATATCATCTGCAAGCGTCACAAGCATTTTCAGGGGTATTGTTACGCATTAAGATGCTATTGTAGAGCAAACCACGTGTCGCGGTTTCGTGAACTGTCAAGTGTGAATCTCACATTGAAGTGTTTTTTTTTTCAATATCGTATAATGGATTTTCATCAAGTATAGGTCATATTTCTGTACATATAAATGATTCACATAGCTGTCTGTTTGACTTCAATCGATATTACTTCTGGTCAGTATTTTTTGCAAACCGATAAATTCTACAATAAATTCTATTCATAAATGGTGTTGCAGTAATTTACTTAAATTAAATGAAAATGAAACAAAATGTATGCTCATTGCAAGAGAAAACCCGATTGAAATACTGTCAAGCCAGAATTTGGAAATCAAACTATGCAGAACCCAATCGATCAAGTGAAAAAAATCAAATACTCGGGTTAGTTGTCTATGGAATAACGTTTAAAGAACATGTAAACTATTGTATAATTAAAACTATTTCTTTTAAAGTAAACTTTTTATTCAGATGTTCAGGATACAAAAACGGTGATATACAATAGCATTATACTTTCCCATTCTAACTATTGCTCCACTATTTCATACCTACTGAACCAAAACCAAATTAACAGGTTCCAAAAACTACAAAACCGATCGATGCGTATCATTTTGTCATGTAGCAGACGCACTCCCTTAAAAACCATGTTGGACAGTTTAGGATGGTTAGCAATTAAAGATTATATGTTATACCAGACACTTATTTTCATTTTCAAAATCAGAACAGGACGGGCACCTAATACTTAATTGATAAAATAAGTTATAATTTCGAACTGCACCAATACCCAACCAGATCAAGAAATTGTTTTCACTTACCTCTAGTAAGGACAAAGACTTCTCAAAATTCTGTCTTTGTTGAAGAACTTGAAGCTTTCATTGATTCAACCCCAGAATTGAAGGATATAGATTTTACTGACCTATTCAAAAAGTTAATAAAAAAATATATGATGGAAAAACGTATATGAGTGCTTTTCCAATACACCTTTTCATTGATGATACCATATCACTCAATATCCATATATCTTGTCTGATTTTATCTTGGACCCGGATGTCACCCAGGCTGCTACAGCTGCACCCGTGAGTATGTTGGGAGTTAGTCCTTGTGATCACAGGGTCTTCCAACGATGGCACAAATGTCCAGTTGGCCCCTGATACTGAATCCCCTTGTTTGTTATCGACCCCTTTTTCACAACCAAGTAATGTCTATCTTTCACATTTGGCTGTGTACCGTACTGACGAAGACTAATTAGCCAGAAACACGTGTCTGCGGTGTGCCCACCTTTATATAAGTGCTTTTCCAAAACCCCTTTCCATTGATAATACCATATCAATCAATATCCATCTATCTTGTTGAATTTCATCTTGAACATAAATGTCACCCAGGTTGCTATAGCTGCACCCGTGAATACGTTGGGCGTTAGTCCTTGTAATCACAAGGTGTTCCAACGATGACATAAATGTCCAGTTAGCCCCTGAAAGTGAATCCCCCGTACTGACGAAGGCTAAATAGCCAGAAACACGTGTCTGCGGTTTGCCCACCTTTGTATGAGTGCTTTTCCTATACCCCTTTTTATCGATAATACCATATCACTCAATATC
>WOGR01007311.1:0-12481 GCA_015342045.1 Leptinotarsa lineolata
TTTCCATTTGAAAAAATTGAGTTACACCCATTTTTTCATGAGATCAAAGTATCTGCATTTTTTGAAGACCCTGTATGAGTCAAATGAAAATATGACTCGGAGTAAAGATTCTCATAGTATCACGTCACTCCATTTCAAATTTGATCGTTTAAGTGTAGGAGAGTTCAAGATTATCAGCATTTATAAAAGTTCATGTTTGGTAAAAAAAATATCGAAATTAATTTATATCTTCTAAATAGTAATAGATAGGTATAGGAAAATAGTATATGAATTTGTTGACAAAGTGATAATAAATCATAATATGATATTATATACGGGGTGTTCCATTCTAAAAATCAAAGAAGCCTATATTTTATAGTAGAAGCGACAACGCCGCTTCTTCTGAAATATTTCAGGCGTGTAGGTCATATTGATTCTTGCATACTGTGGAATTATCAGGTTGATCCGTTAAATAGTTTGTCAGAAACGGCTAATTAACGCTCATCATGAAAAGCCCTGTATTTTAATATAATTTCATACATGAATTGAGTGCTTTTTCCTATGCTGGTATTTCAGTAAAACATGGAACGTTCACCAGTGAGAATGACAGTGTTCCATTCAAGTTAAATTTCACTTCTTTCATTTACTATACCGGGTGTTAACGAATCTATTAGATAAGTAAAAACTTTTAGACTATTACGTGTATAAAATTGAGATTTAGTTTTGATAAATAGTATGTGAATAGGAGAGTTATCACATATTTTCCACTTTCCGGTCACTTCCGGTTCTACCGGAAATGGCTAAGGTTTAAAAATTTTCATTGGAACTTCCTACATATTATAACATTTTTGGATTTCTGAGAAAATTCTGGATCGGAATGTTATATTTTCAAAAGTTTTTATGCCTACTTCATTTTTTCAATTGCATCTAGGTGGCCAATATCGGACGTGAACTAATCTAAGGACTTCAGGTGATATCGGAAAATTACAATCGTGAAATTTCAATCACCAGTGTATTAAATATGAATAAGCCTATTTGACAAAATTACATTTTTGTGTCTGAATATTATTTTTCAAATGGCGACCACTTTTTGCCGAGTCTTACGAAATTATTCCATTTGCGATTGGATTTCAAATAAAAACATGAATCAAATATCACAGAGAAATATACTCGATAATAATTTATTTACTTTCTTGAAGTCTCATTTTGATACACCCAATAACCTAGGAGTTATGACTTGTCTAATAAATTCGTTGACACCCGGTATTGTCCAGCAATCCTGTGAATGATATCTGATTCAATTCTTTAACAAGTATTTGAAATAGTGAATGAAGAATAGGGTTTTTTATAATTAAGTGTTCATATAAAAGTATTCGTTTCGAAAGTATTTTTTTCCTGTAATTCAATATTTATATGGAAGTAACTGTTTTGAAAAGGCTCTCTATTCCAATTTGTATCTGGAAGTTATTTCTCTGCATGATCTACACATCTTTGTATAAAGGTGCCTTTTTGAAATTGATTGCTTCCTGCCTTTCTTTGGGAGATTCCCACATTTTTTGTATAGACATGAAGGAGTAAAAAGCTAAAACCTTTCTTTCCCAAAAAGTTGTAATGAAGTTATTCCATGAGATGGAATTATTCAACCATGAAGCTGAATTTTTAACGAATTGAAAGAAATTTTCCTCAAAATTTCCCAATCATTGAAACATATTTTTTGACCGATTCTGGAAACTGGAAAATATTATCGAGAGAGAAAAATCTGATTGAATTTCAAACAATAGAGAAGAGCTTGTGATACAACTGACAGACCAAAGAGAATATGTTCACAAAAATATTTTCAGTCTGATTTGTGGCACTATAAAACTTTCGCAACATGAAAACACTTCCTAGAGAGATTTAAATTAACAACTTCAGCGGCAACAAACTCCCGAAACAACCATTAGTCCAAGTCTGAGTATCGTGCTAGTGCTAAGTAAACAAGCAAAGCCCTTTGAACTATGGATTTTTCATTTGGCCTATGCGACATTCGCTACCTAGTCACACTTCGATAATCAAAACTAGTAGATGAACTTCTTTCGCTGCCTTTCTCCGAAATCGAATCAGAGAAAGAGACACGCAAGAAACACATTGCGCCCGTTGCACGCAATCTGTTACCGCCGAAGGGTGACGCGTCGCCGTCGTGACGCGGATCATTACGCCGCGACGAGTTGAGTCGCGGTGGGCCAGTCGTCGATACAGATATATCATAACTTGGATTTTTGGGTGAAATGTTTGAGGTTTCTGCACCGGAAATAGATGAATGACGATCTTATTTGGTTCTAACTCACTACGGCACTCTTAGCGAATCAAGGCGAATTGACGATATTTAGTTTTTTCATATAAATATAACTGAATAAGATAAATAAGTGTCTTCTTCATGACTTACTTCACTTCAAGATCAAACCAGAGATCAGGGTCAAAAAGCGATATAACGATGAGAACCACCAGAAAGTAATTCATTTTGAAAGACACCAAATGGTTTCGTAATCCTCCGTATGAAGCACATGAGATTATAAAATACATTTATTTTTGAAGCATTAGAAAACAATGGCCAAGTTGATGTAAAATATATAGATTTCTCAAAAGCATTTGTTAAAGTTTGCTCAATAAACTAATGGGTTTCGGGTTTTCGAATATTACCTGTCAGCTAATGCAGTCCTATCTGCCATGTAGAATACAATTCGTGTCCTATAACGGTTATAAATCCAGAACATATCTAGCTTCTCCCGGTGTGCCTCAGGGCACCAACCTAGGTCCTGATATGTTTATATTCATCAATAATTTATGTGAAGGTTTTGCTTGTGAGAGGTTATGTTTTGCTGATGACTTGAAGTTATTTTCTGTAATTAAGGACGTAGGTGATTGTGTTAATCTGCAATCCCAAGTAGAATTTCTTGATGCTTGTTGCAGCACTAATAGATTAAAAAAAGAAAGAAAAACGTACAGTTGGGAGTAATAGTGAAAAAAGGGGGAATATACTTTTTCGTATGTAAATCAAGATTCAGACTCGTTGAGATGCAATGATATTAAAGACCTAGGGGAAATATTTGACCAAAAATTAACATTTGGAAGACATATTTCACGAAAAGTTCCTGAATCCTTTAGGGCTTATGGTTTTTTCGTTAGAAATTGCAGAAATGTTCATAATGTTGAAGCTATGGAGCTGTTGTATAATAATTACGTACGTTTGAAGATCGAATATCTGGAGTCCATTCTATGAGATTTACATAATCTATGCATTAATAGAGTTCAGAAAAAATTTCCTGAATTTTTATTTTCAGAATAGATGGTTCTCACCCTGAGAGATATCAATAATAATGAAATATATGAACGTTTGGAACTTTTCAGTCTAGAACATCGCAGAAATTTTGCATCGCTGATATTTTTATTCAAATCAGTGAATGGGAGAGTAGATTGTCCCAGAATTCTGGAACAAATTAACTCTAACATATCACGGCCTGTTTCACGATCTCAGTCCATTTTTATTCCTCTCATAGCACGAACCAATATAATTCTCCAGTATATGCCATGTGTATGAATTCCAATAGTATATTTTCCACAAACCTTCATAATCTTATCAGAGTTACAAACATGTACTCAATTGTTTTTTTTTCTTCATTCATTTCTCTTTGTTCATATCTTAGCATTGTGAATATAATTTTGTACAAATGATAAAATTGTTTCATAAAAAATTGGTGTTCTGTTCGGGCAACGTACCGCGCGCATCGCCCATTCAACGGTCGCATAATCGTCTCACCGTGAGTATCATTCGCAATGTGGTGGATGAATTTGAGTCCACTGATTCAGTAAACGATTGACCAACATCCGTACGTCGACGAAACGTAAGATCTTCCGAAAACATCGCCGCTGTCTGTGAGAGTGTGCAGGAGAATCCGGAGTAGTCGATTTCTTGTCGTTTACAAGAACTTGGCCTTGAGCAGACCACTATTTGGCGAATTTTGCAACGTGACTTGGGACTGTACCCATACAAATTCCAACTGACCCTGGAACTGGAAGTAAACGACCATAGATAACAACGTGTCTTAGCTGAATGGGCTCTAATAATAATAATATGTCTTTATTCTGGGCAAAATAGGATACATATATACTTTTTTAAATTTGGAAAATTAATTCTAATTTTGGGGCTGACATCAAAGACGAACTTTGAATAAATAATTCAAAATCACTGATTGATTCTACCACTTAACATCACACAAACCTAATATTATGATGCATAGAATACAGAAGATGAAAAATAACAGGAATTCTCAACAACTCAAGAATCTGAAATATATTATTTGGTTTATTGCTTCCATAAAAAACTCTTATAGCAGAACTTCAAACTAATCACATTCTTTTTTTATTTCTTCTGGTTACTGGAGGATCGTTCAAAGAATTCATGATGGTGAATTGGTGAAGTTAAAAGACCCTCAAATCGAATATTGATTGTATGAACCAAACGTTTTCAACCAATTTGTTGGAAATACTTTCTCGCCTTCTTACTCCATAAATGAGACGTGAACATGAATAAAATGTGGTAGAAGTCCATTATATCTCTGATTGGAGTGGAACCACCAATCAGTACATGCTTCGAACCTGAATAGGTTCATCATCAGCTGATTTTTGAGAATTATGGAGAAGAATATTATTTTATTATGGAGAAAAGACAGTATCCCGTTACCCATGAATAATTGCCCACATTGTTAAATATAATGAATTTTGTTTTCAATATACTGGAATAAAGAAAGTTTATAACATCCTATAATTTATAGTAGGAATGTTATGAACTTCTTTCATTTCACTACATTCAAAAAATATTTTTCAATATAATTACCATTGTGCTGACCAATTATTCATTGGTAACGGTATAATGTTTTCTTCTCAATATTGAAATAATTTTCTTCTCCATGATTTTTTAAAATTAGCTGATGATGAAACTATATAGGTTCGAAACACGTACTGGTCGATGATTTCACTGTTCTAGCATCTGATGGTGATATTAAATCGTAGAGAGGACTTTAAGATTTTCTGCATCGTAAAAGTAAACATAAATTCTGAATCTTTTGGATTTTTTGCTCATACACTTTCGTTAAGCAGATATCGTACACTGAATCAACAAAGTTCGGAGTAGACAAAGCTAAACAATCACATTACATTATTTAGGCTGCCTGCGTAAGCAAGTTTCTATTTCCATAGAAAATCTTAAGGATTCCATGAGTATTTTTAGTAAGTTTTCTTTAAGTGGATTTCGAATCTTGAATTACCTTCAAGAATGAGTCCCAGACTTTTCGCTTGATCTACAATGGACAGGTCTTTGTCGAATTTTTTTTCCTTTCATCTCCAATTAACTACCTGACATTTTCTGACCCAAAGATTAGGACATTTGACTTTCTTGTGTTGTCAACTAGACAATCATCAGTTGCAGTTTTAACAAAATTATTGATGTTTTTATTAACTTGTACACAAGCCTAATCAGCATTTTCAGGTTTGAGAGATATAGAGATCTGGATGTCGTCTGCGTTTAGATGAGAAGAACAATGTGCAAGGGGGTTAACGAGCCAGCTGGTATAGATAGAAAAAAACTGACCATAATTTTAATCGAAAAATCATCTTCAACGATGGGGCCCATTTCTGGATGAATGGGTACGTTGACAAACAAAATTGTAGAATTTGGGACGATACCAATCCACATGAGGTCCAAGAGCATTCAATGCATCCCAAAAATGTCACTGTATGGTGTGGATTTTGGGCTGGCCTATAGTACTGCCAATAGCGAGGACTGTAGGTCGATGATTATCAACTTGTTTTGGCCTGAATAGGATGATCAGGACACAAACGACATGTAGTCTCAACAAGAAGGCGCTACGTGTCACACTGCTCATGTCACATTAGATATTCTACACGAGCGATTTGAGGGCATGCTCATCTCACGTGGTTTTCCCAAGTTGCAGGTGTATGCGAATAAGCGACAAACAACAGCAATCCTTGAAGCCAACATCACCCATGTCATCGGTCAAATTCAGCCTGATTTATGCGCCATAGTCATGGAAAATTCGGATACGCTCCACGCAGAGATGCCGTGGTAGATATTTGAACAATGTTATACTTCACACATAATGGCATCAATAGGTCTTTCAAACGAATAAAATTTTGATGATATTTCACAAACACACTCACTTTTCTATTCAAAGATAGGAAAAGCTCAATGGAAGACATTATATTATATTGTATTAGGTATATTGGAAGTTTTACAATGTAATCCATTTTATTTTGGTATTTTCAGGAAAACGTATCGTTGTAATCTCATAGCTATCAACCTTCATTAACGAACCTGATGGGTGTTTGTAGTTTTGCCACAAGTTTTCCCTTCATAGCTTCACCTTGCATTTTTGAAGGCCCACCCTGTACAACCCCGAATTACTAGATGATTAACTGTGCTCGGAGATTGGACCTTGTTTATGACTGAATGAAAAGCAATTATAGTTGCATTTTCTTCTTTCCATCGACAAGAAATCATTAGCTAAACAATCACGATTGCTATTTACGTAGGTATCCAAACGAGCTATATTTACGTTGTTACCACAATCATTCCGCCATTGGGTTCGCGTGCAAGCTGCCACTTCCATCGATTTTTCCTTTACGTGTCAATTCGAAAAGGGTACTGCCTCACGATAATACCTAAATTACTTTAACTACGCTCGCGTATTCCCTATTTTTCTGACGATTCTAATGGTAATATGAATTTCGTAAGTTCTAGCCTTCCTGAATAACTGTTATTGTGCGATTCCTATCTCAAATTTATACAGCTTTAGGGTCGCGGTGAAAGGTCTTAAAAATATTCGAGGGAATCATTAGTGTGATAGTATACATTCGTGGAATAATCAAGAAAACGAGATATAGACTCACATTAAACATTCGAGTGTGGGTTTTCTGAAACATTTTTCGAGAGTTTTGTTTTATTTCATTTGAGCCAGTTGGGTTTGCAATCACTGATTGAAAATCTAATGAATTTTACTTTTTGTAATTGGCACAATATAATTCATCTGATGGTTTTCGTGAGAAATCTGTAGATATGTCAAAATAGTTGAGATCGTCATCTCATCAGATCAGTGGTACAGATGGACCCCCAGGGATCTTCGAGAGACTCAACGTTGGTGTAACCAAAAAATGGGGGTTCACAATTCGTAGGCAGAGGTCCAGAAGAATTTATCTGGTTTCGATAGTGGGGAATTGAAATGTTGGCTTGATGTCACCTATCAATGTAGGCAGATAATATTTCAAGCTCAGCGGCTGTTACGCGTAAGAAATTGCAGATTGCATATTCAGTACAAACAACCTGCGTACTGAAGTACGCTGTTTCTTTTACCGACAAAACACAAGCACTACCGAAAAATCTTTAGGAGCGGTGCCTGAGCAGAAGTAGTGATTCACATCGCATTTGAATTGCTGGAGATCAAATCCATCTCAGGAAGTTTATTCCACATAAACGCAGTTCTCCAAATGAAAGAGTTCATGAACAATGAAGTTCGAGGTGTACTGAGTTGAACCTTGAAACGATGAGCAGCCACAGTCCGTCGCGTATTTCAGATATATACCGCTCTTGGTGGAATCAAATGTGCCAAGTCACTTGAACACTTCCCGTGAAAGTATCTATAGAAGAGAGACAAATCTCCAACCTTTCTTCGATGTTCCAGACTATCAAGATTGCAAGTTATGTTTGCATCTCCAATCAGGCGGATGGCTCTTTTCTGGCTTCTTTTAGGAATTATTTTACGAAAACCAACGTATTTTCAATTGAACATCTTCAACATTCAATTCATTTCAATTATATATTCATCCATTTGAGCAATGCAAGCTAGAGGATAAGTCAAAATTGTTAATAGAAATTTGCATTACAGCTTTCAGTGTTTTTGCCCTGTCAAAATACAGCCAAATCCTCAAGACGCCTTGAGAGCGGTGCCAGTACTAAACTAGTGATTCACGATGGTTTCAATTAGTTGTACATCATATGTGTTTTAAGGACAGAAATAGACCCAACTCTCGAGTGGGACATCCAACAAGGCATTCCAGTTCGATCTTCCCTGAATAAGTCATTTGATAAAGTCACCCACCCTATCTCCACAACAACCCCCATGTCAAAAGTTTCAAATGGAAATATTAGTCAAATTACACCTCATTGGAAACGTCTTTCAATTATATATTCAACCTTATACCATTTTTGATATAACAATGATAAGCAATGTCAGAAAGAATATTCTGTTTATTGTACTTATATCATACTCATTGTGAAATGAAAACTGAGAAGCTGTAGTCTATAGTATCTATGTAGCATTCATATGTGCGGGGAGATTTTTGACGACGCAAATACATTCTGTCTTCGATAAAATCTTCAAAAAATAATCCATGGGTTTCAAGAATGGTAAGCTAGGTGGCCAAAGGTCAGATATATATTGACATTTCCCGCGTTATGGGGTGGAGCACCATTCTATTTGTGTGTAAATTAAAATAATTCTCAGCTTAGGCATTACTGATTGTACATTAGTGTTCTTCATCTCCTGGAGGCGCAAAGTTGGCGTCTTCAGTATAGTAGTGCTACTATGATTAGTAAAACTTTTTTTTCAACTTTTGTAGGATTAGTTTTAGTGAGTTTTATACGCTTGTTATTTTACCAAATAGGTATATAAACATAGTAGGCTACGAAATAGTAACTTGACAGTGAAACTGAAATATCGTCGACCAGAAATGTCAGTTATACTGTTTTACGTAACTTGTTTTCTAAGAAAACTAAAAATTTTTGGAAACGCTATAGTCCTTTCGATTGTTTTTAAAAGACCTGAAGTGACACATTAAACAGATCTAAGTTATTATGATATTGATTTCCCAGCTTTAGAATACGAGGAATCGGACTGTTCAGAGCATAATTGATATGGAAAATATGTATATATAAAAAGTCAGGATTTCTCGTATCTTTTTGTTTGATATTAAAAGTTATTAGTTGAAGTAGTTCTGGGCAGTTTATCTCACTATTCATTATTTTGAAGAGGAAACTCACGTTCATAGAAATTCTCCTATCTTCCAATGATTTTATATTCAACTTGGTTAAGAGTTGACTTAACTCATATTCATTTCATTGAATACCAAGGCGAAAAGCACAACTCCTTAAGAATTTCTTCTGAACATTCTCAATCAAATCGATATTTACATTATAGTATGGGTACCATATCACTGAACAATATTGAAAAATGGATCTTACGAAAGCACAATATAAAATCTTTTCTGTTTTAATTGAAAAATCAGTAGAAACTCTCAACACAAAACCTAGCGCTTTGGGATTTTTTGCCACAATTTCACTATCAAATTAAACTCCCGGATCGCAAATAAATTTTTCTCTCTTAAGAGCTATATTATTCAATTTATAGTCAAAGAATATTGGAATATTAGCGAATGTAATGATTTGACACTTATCGATGTTTACCTCTAACAAATTATTTCTACACAACATGGAAAAAGCTTCGAGATCTTTTTGAACTAATTCAACATATTCTCGGCAAGTCATTGCCCTATAAAGTTTGAGATCGTCCGCAAACATAAGAAATTCTGAATATTCCGATACAAACAAGTTGAACAGCAGTGTATACAGCTGTATATATTTGCGTGTCGTCAGCATAGAGGTGGATTGTACAACAAGTTTCCACACTTCGATAAAAATCTGCTATATAGAGTGAGAATAGTAGGGGTCCAAGAATTGAACCTTGTGGAAATCCATGAGTTACTGGCTAGGCATCAGATATAGAAGTTTCAATGATAACTGGCTGGGTACGTGTTGTGAGGTACTCTTTAATCAGTGTGGCAGCATTTTATTTGCCAATAAGAAGAAATCAAGTTTAAGGAGAAGAATCCCAGAAACATCCTAAAATTGTAACATATTTTTATATTTTTTTGTATGAAAAATAAATACCTACCTAAATATCTTTACTTTTTTTTCCGATGCTAGAAAATTTTGGGTGCGATATTTTCCACGAAATCAGTAACTAAATAATTTTTGCAAAAACAGGTTAATCTACAAAAAATACTGAATCACGACAAAATTAGGACTTTATGTCACCGAAGAAGACAAATCTGCTTATATCAATACATTGTGCAGCGTTCTTGTGAATCTGTTTCAATTTCATAACAAATGTTTAGAGTACAACTAAAAGTGTTTTTCTTGTGACTGAATTTTCATATGAAAATAGTCATTTCGAAAGTACTTTTTCCTTCGTGTAATTCGATATTAATATGAAAGTAGTTGTTTCGGAAGGGCTTCTTCCGGTTTTTATCTGAAAGTCACTTTCATGCATGATGTACGGCATCTTTGTGAGGAGTTTGCTTTGGACTTAATTGCTTTTTTCTTCGCAAGTTTCCCACTTCTTTGTTCAAAAATGGGAAAGTTGAAAACCGAAAAACTTTTATCCCAAAAACTAGTATTTACTAAAAATATTTACCTTTCTATTCAAAGCCTCATAGGTAAAACCCGAATGTGGAAGAAAAAAGTATTTGAAATTATTATAATGCCCATAATAATAATGATAATTAATTAGGGATTTGTGGTAGTAATTAAAATCAAAAATCAAAATTCTTTATTGCTTATTTCTCTACGAAACTGTGGGTAAGCGTGAATAATCTTGTTAAACTGGCACACTTTTCAAGTGTTGAACAATAATAAACCGGTCTTAGTGAACCATAATAGAATGATGGTTGGCAATGAAGGATTTGTGAATTTCATTATATAAACACCAATACTGGTCGCGTGGCTTCCTGGATCACTACTCCTTTTACTAAGTACCATTATTTAATATTCTACCCGAATAAAAAGGAACCAAAGTTTCATTAAAATCTTTCTTTCATTGGAAACTAGTACCTGGAGTTTTGATAGATTCAGGTATGAAGCCAATTATTGAATGAGAAATATTTAATTTCACAGTTCACGAAAATCAAATTGGGGTTTAACACATAACATAATATAAGTAAAAAAATATGTTGAACGGTTTTATTGAAAAAAAATGTACTAAAAGCTAAAAAATAATTTGAAAGGACCTAGGTAGTAGTCATCACACCACTCTCCTCAGCAATCTACGGTATTGAACAATTAAAAAAAATTAAATCCATGGGTGTACCGTAACTTGTTTTACTTATTTCATTTTCAAGTTTTTCATAGTAAACCACTGTATAACTAGTCAATTCCTGTCATTTGATACCCATATTGAGGTAATGGTGGAAAAAAATATGTAATCCGCCATTCTGTAGCTGCGGCCATCTTGAATTTGCATCTTTTTCAAAGTGTACTATCATTCTATTAGTCAAGCCCTGTCATTTGACACTTATATTGAGGTAATTGTAAAAAAAAAATGTTCTCCGCCATTTTGTAGCTGCGGCCATATTGAATGGAAATGAAGGCTTGTGTTTTTACATGAAACTAGAGTCCACCTAAAATTTGGAAGATTCCCTTTGTAAACGATAAAAACTTTTTTTGCATACATATTAAATTGTGTAACGTTCCTATGAATTGAGTCAACGTTCAAAATTGAAAGTAGTTATTTCGAATAGATTTTTTCTTCCCGATTGTATCTGAAAGAAGCTGAAGCTTTCCGTGCATACACAACTTTGTAAAGAGTTTCCATTATTTATTTTCCTGTAAATTTCAGACTCTTTATACAGGGTGTCCCATAATTTAGTTGAAAAACGATATCTTCGTTATTTGTAGAGTTAGACAAATGATATAAAGGCGGTATTGAAAAGCGTCAAAATGTTCTTCTGAGATAATCGCTGAAATCGCTGTAACCCCTGCAGTTTATAAAAAACCACACCTAACTTGATTTTTTCAAACGGTATCTCCAGGAAATTTCCAGTTTGTTTGAGTTTTTATGTCACTACTGTCACATATCTTTTTTCATACAGGATGTCCCAGAGTTTAGCTAACACATGATATTTAGTCACGAAGAGTTGCAAATATGAAACTCAACTCCAGTTCAACTTGGAGAGACGTTGAAATGCCCTCCTGAGAATATTATCAACATTATGTTAACCGTCTGTCAAAAACTCTTTCCTACTTCAGTTTTGAAATTTCAACCCCAAAAAATCCACCATATGTGAGTCTTCCTGTAACTATTGATATTGTTATAAACCACTTTCGATATTTTGACCAAAATTTCCAACTCAATCAACTAATAACATTTTATGTTGCTTATAGCAACTTTGTTCGGAAGTACCTACTCTCATTACTGGACCAATCACAATCTTCACTGGGTAGCAGAAACTCGTTTCCAAATAATATAGAGTGTGAACGTATGATGTGGTCTTCACAATGGATGATTCATTAGGCCATATTTGTACACAGATGCTTCAACAGAACCACGGTATTTAAATTTCCTGCAGAGCACCTTATCCGAACAAAGTTGCTATAAGCAACATAAAATGTTATTAG
>WOGR01007314.1:0-12478 GCA_015342045.1 Leptinotarsa lineolata
CCGGCCGTATATTATAACTAATCCGATGTCCATGGTACCTTCGAATCCTTCGATACTATAGCACTGAACGCGTTGGATGAGAATCTCATCCTAAGAGCGGCTGAAGGTCTCCGGCAACTCGGGCGGATCACGTGGTAAGAGAGCCTACTGGTTGTATTCTACTGTGGTAGAAGTTTGATGTATTTAAACTGTTGAGGTAAAAGTTGAACATCGAATGGCGAACATTACATTACATTTAGCGTGCACATAAGGCGTTATGGAAATATTTCAACATCAAAGAAGGAACAAACAAGTTTCTGTTGGATCAGTCAAGTATAAACATCATATACCATATAAGAGAAAAATTTAACGTATAATCATTATTTTTTGTTCAGTATTTAGAATTAAAATGGAATGATTCTTGTCGAGCTATGTATGAAAAATAAAGTGAACTTTCATGATACTATTTTTCTCTCGACTTATCTTGCCCTCTCCTACCAAAAAAGGATTTTTTTTCTCGTTTGAGACAAGATAAGATGATAAAAGAGACAAGAATAAACACTAATAGTATTTCTTGTAAATAATAACATATCAATCTTTTATAAATTACCTTTCCCACCATCATAACATCCAATATCAAAAGATATTCATACTTTGTTTACCATTTTTTTTATTAGGTATTTGCATCCTTACTCTCCAAATCATTCGTAGAACCAACACTAAAATCCGCAAGACCCGAGTCGAATCGGAACAGCAGCTCCGATAAGCAAGAGTTCAAACGGCCTTCAGATTTCCGGAAAATTTCTCTGACCTTGAGAAAAGCAACTCAGCAGAGCCTCTTCAGCGACGCATCCCTTGGAATCACGCTGAGTTTGGAAAGCGACTCCCATGATTCTAAAAACCCTATAAGAGAAGGGCTTGTTCATGATGTTATGGCACTTGTCAGTGCATTGAACTGGTAAGTGATTATTATTCCTATGTTATCTATTGTCCTCACGAAACACATATGTTTCATTGAAACTTTTTTTGTTCGACTCAACTTGCGAATACAAAATTGAAAAAGCTCAAAACCTGGTACATCAGTGGCAACCTTCTTCAATTCATCCAAAACTTCTTACGAAAGCGGTACTTCAAAGTCAGGGTCAATGGAATATTATTATAAAAGAAACTCCAAGAAAATGGAATTCCCCAGGGTTCCGTTATAAACACCACATTGTTCCTTATTACAATAAAGAAGTCATGATGAACATCAATCATCCCGTAGAAGCTAGCCTTCATTCAGATGATTTGGTGGTGTACTCAAGAGGGAGAAACTTGAATTCAATAAAAGTCAATCTTCAATAGGCATGTTACGTAACTGAGACATGGTTGAATAATACGGATTTCAAATTGAGTCCATAAAAGACAAAATGCATCTTTTTTACCAGAAAGAACATCACTGCACCAAAACTGACGGTCTGTAATTAGAATATCCAAGTAGCTGAACACATTAGTATCTTGGTATGACGTTCGACAGTAAACTCATCTGGAATGCTCACTTGATTCAATTTAAAGCATCTTGTCAAATTGGAATTAATTCACTGCGAATGTTATCCAATCAAAATTGGGGTTCCGATGGCCAAACCCTTTTACTCCTCTATCGAGCTTTGGTGAAGACCAACATCGACTACGGATCCAAAGTATATGCGTCAGCAAGCAAAGCAGCCTTAAAAATTATAGATTCTGTTCACAACACAGCAATGAGACTAGCCTTTGGAGCATACAGAACTACAACCTCTAAGGGCTCATTCATAAATTACGTCACAAGAATTTCATGATTTTTTGCCCCTCCCTCCGTCCTTGTCACAGCTGGTCACATTTGTGAGACTCCCCCCTCCCTAGTGTGACTCTACATCCAATTTTAGATTAACTTTGTTCAGATAATACTATTTTTATTTTGAATCTTTTACGAGATAAACTGTTTCAAACGAAAACTGACGTAGTTTTCTTGCTCGTTTTTTTGAATTCATCACTAATTTTGGATATTCAACATTTTTTTTATACTAAGTAATATTTCTTTTTGATCCAGTTTTTCAACTGTCTCAGATCAGTCAATTCGAAATTGGTATGTACCTACCTTAGAAAAAGTTACAATTTGTTTACATTGAGGTATTGGTCTCTAACGTACAACAGTACACATTAATATTTTCTAATAGTGTGCTTTGGAAAATAAACCAGTAAGTATGTAATACCTTGTATAACCAATTTTTGTTGATGGTATTGATAACACCGTGTTGCTGATCCCTTCGACAATGAATTTTTTAGAAAACCGTGTCAGAGTGAGATAATAATGAATCCAAAAATCATTTCAAAATCTTCCCTTGCAGCACGCAGTATCACTGCATGCAATACAAGTCGATCAAACTTTATCATATGCTGCCCTAACATTTCTATAATTTTCTCTGAAACAAACAGAATTGTATATAGTAGAAGCTCAACAAGCCAACAAGAAATGCAGCACACATATGTGGTGTTAGTTGTTACATGTGATTACCAGCCCCCCTTAAGTTGAGATAACCAGCTTCGAAACATAACCCCCTAAAATAACTCTGAATCAATATTCATTTAAAAATGCACACAAAATTCACTTTTGTCGTCCCATAAAAAGAAATGTATGTATCTCCGTCATCCAGTATGAGAGTGACCTAAAGTGACGTTAGGATGGAGGTATTGCCCTTGCGATCCTTCGAGTTTGTTCGATAAACTCTTTCGTTCGTTAAATTTTCCCATATGGCCGCTATGACAACCAACCCGTGAGACAACCATACCCGGTCTTCCCTACTTGATTCTCAAGTCTATGTTTACACCGACATTCAGAAATCATTCGATAGTATTGACCATTAATTATTGTTTTCTGAGCCGCTGCTCATACTATTGTGACTATATTTACTCACTAGACATTAGTTCATGGAATTTGATTGATTTACATCTGATCACTATATAGCCAACTCAGGTGTCCCCTAGGGGTCTTACTTGTGACCGCTCCGCTATTTGGTGATAACTTGAAGATATTTAGCCCCATTACATGTATTCATGACCGTACATTACTTCAGCAAATTATATTAACCCTGATGCAGTGGTGATATGTTAATTGCTTGAAACTCAACACACCCAAATGTAACATTTTTAACATTTCGCTGAAAACTCCATCATTATTATAAAGCTGTAAATATAACATCATAACAGCAGTAACAATTGTGTAATTTTAAACCAAACTTTTCACTGTACATCAACATACAATCTCTTATACATTCCTACTTTACATATCATGAAGTTGTCTCAACAACTTTTTTTTTGGAAAGCATCCTTCCCATTCGAAAGTTATCCTGTCGTCGTCGTTGTTTTCCGGTACACACGTCAGACTTCATCGCTTCGTTCCGAACCGTTACCTTAATGTGTAAATCTAGTCGGTAATGTATTCAGGGTATGAGGCAAACAGCGATAGATTTTCCTATTAATCAAACAGAAATTTATATCTCACTCTTCCGAAACCATTATTCTCTCAGATGACTTTTTTATGTACAATTTCACATATTGAATTCTCTCCCGTGCATCTCGTGCACAATGAGGCGAAAAGTAGAATTGGCAGCTCGGTAAAGCTTCGCAGGCATTTTTTTTCGAGCCGCTAGCCAAAACCATTTATCTTGGTTTGTTATTTTTCCGTATTTATTTACTT
Organism: Leptinotarsa lineolata; assembly: GCA_015342045.1. Classification (NCBI taxonomy): domain Eukaryota; kingdom Metazoa; phylum Arthropoda; class Insecta; order Coleoptera; family Chrysomelidae; genus Leptinotarsa; species Leptinotarsa lineolata. The sequence continues at coordinate 3,695 of WOGR01007314.1, forward strand.
ATCCGGTCAAAATTGCAGCGGCACTACCACCTAATGCATCTATAATATCATTTGTCTTAGCTCAGCGAACACCCTAAATGATTTGGTAATCATGCATAACCAGGGTTGGGCTTGACATTTTTCCAAGAGGTCTCATTACGAGTAAAATATTTTGAAGTCACTACCAAATCATCTATCAATGTTTTAATGGAATGTAGGTAGGCAGGTCTGAAGTGAGCGGCTCTATTTGATGCTTCACTGCATCACTCGAAGGTTTATTGTGGCTCACACCCATTCAAATTTGACTAAATAAATCCAGCTTTCAACGAAACGATGCCTTCAACTGGTGAGTGATGTTACAGGTTAGCTGGAAAGAGTGACATTCTGCCAAACGCTAGAAACCTGATGCAGCACACGGCGGAAAAAACAGAAAGTAACTTTTCATTCGAGCGAATTTTTTTACCGGTGAGCATTTCTTTGAGGTCTGCGAACAGGTCTGGATGTAGAAGCAATTTGAAGTTCAATTCATGTGGCAGGAAGGTCAGTTGGGGGTCATTTACAAGACATCCATTTCCTCTGTAGACTCTAGGTCGGATTCATTGTTCACGACGTGATAAATAGAGCACTTCATCGGTAGGTAGCTAAAGAAAAAAGTTCATTACGGCAGAACCCCACTTACCCCAGGATGAAGAAAATTTTGGATTAGGAGGACTCATATCTCAGCAGGCAACACCTCATCTGGCAGAGTTATTCCATTTATGAGATATTCTGATAGTCGTTATATCAATTTTTCCAATATTTAATACATCGATGTCATAGAAAATCATAGACATTCCTGAACTATTACATGGGTTGAGTTAGCAACGAAAAGATGACTATTGGTAGGAAAGTCAGCTAAAGAATGATTGATGTGTGTCATGTCGAACAGAAAAAAAAAATTTAATTTATTTTAAACCTATATTGAAACCTATAATCACAGCTAGTTCCAGTGTGGATATTTTGAATGCCAAACCTCCTTCAAGATTGTCAGATTGTCAGTTCATTCATTCCAAAAATTGACACTATCTATATTCAAAACTGACTGAGGTTTTGCTATTTAGGAAAGACATTATCTCACACAATTGCCTTTTACCTTCTGACGTCCCCCTGACTGATTTGCAGGAAAACTGGTTTGTTGTTGTTCTACTAGCTGATCAGGAGAATTAGGCTCCCTGGTCTTGGATGGTATTCTGAGTCCACTCACTTCTACGAAATGAGCCGATTTGGGATAGAATATGAGATCAGAGTACAAAGATATGTTTATAAATATAGAAGTTCTGTAGAGTGTCAGTGATAAATTTTAAGTTGAAACGTGGTTAGGCAATTCATTTGCTTGAAGTTGTTCTACTAACCCATTAGGAGAATGAGGCTCCTTGGTTCTGGATGGAATTCGGGGTCTACCCACTTCAACGAAGGCAAGCGGACTAGGACAAAATCTAAATGAATCTTTTGGATCTACTGGTTTGAAAATGAGTTAATGATTGTGTGTACTAGATCTGTTTCAATTCATCTCCTGATTATGATGGTTTCCATATAGTTACATTCAAGCAAATATTCTCAATGAAATGTAGTTGAATGATTTTTCAATTGTACTTCGTATGATATCTGAATTCAAAGCTTAAATGATTTTTTCTTTTGGTAGTTCATAGAAGTTCAGAGAGACTCATCTGTAATAATCGTCTAGTGATCATTTGAACTGATATTGTAAATTTGAAAAAAATGTTTCCGATGGATAAACTCAAAACACTACTGTACCGATTTAACAAATTCATTCTCTGCGTGTACATTACCAAATTTTTCAAATTCAAATTTATTAACAAATGTAAAATATCAAATGAATGTCTATATTACAAAAATTGTTAGTACAGGCATAATATTTTAACAGAGTCCACTGAGTGTGAACACTTGTGTTCAACTGGGTCAGTGGAAAAATATAGATTATGTCAACTGTTAATAGAAATTGTTCATAAAAAATAAATTGAAATAAAGAAATATTTCAACAATAGTGTTTTATTATGAATAAGGAAAAATAAATCATCTGTTGAACTGAATTATTTTAATGTGAGCACATTTTCAATTTTTTCAGTATTTTGTAATAACCAGTTGTGTAATATTTTTTCAAATGCAGTTGATCTCAACTTTTCAATTTCTCGTGAAATTATATTATAAATTTTACAACCCATACAAATGGAGTGTCGTTTCATTAAATGTACAGTATTTAGCAATTTGAAAGCATTTATTGGTCTTTGATCTTGTGTTATACTGATGTTCAATTATGTCAGTACTTGTGAAATGTTTTTTATATAAATGGTACTGATTTTGTAGAATGTTAGTCTGGGAGTAATATTGGCAGTATTTCATTTTCAAACAAAATTTTGGGAAATCTACGATTGTTGCAGAAATATGACCCCATGTATCAGTCTTCAGTCGTTTATAAAACTACAGTTCATATTCAAATCAAGCTTAATTTTTTAGTTTTGAAAGATTCAACCGCAGACTCACATATTCCCATCGGTTGATCGAAGAAGAAAAGTTTGTTGTGTCTAACTACAAATCACCTCTATGATTCTCAAATGAAAAAAAAAACATAAATTCATTCGAATTGTTTGAGGGGATTCCCAAGACCCAAAGCGAGTCCCGTCCTGTGTCAGACATCCATCCACAGCATTAGAGCTTTTGTCGATTTGTCACAATCAACCGCGATGGAAAATTTATGAATATTAGTGAAGTTTCGAAAGTAAATTATACTCCTCTTTGAATCTTTTCTTGAAACGTTAGATCGTACCAGGCGCTCGTTTGGAGGGTTTTAAAAGTCGTCAAAAGCAGGCGGGAAACGCGCTTCCACTTCATTATAAGTAGATGGATAAGTTCAACACGCACATGTCCCATTATAACACGAATATTATCCTCGATTTGGGCTGAGAGACAATGTGATATTAAATGACTAACTTTCCTACTGAGAGGAAATTACAGCATTTCATTCGAGGAGTAAAGTTTTGTAAAGCTGAAAAATATATTTTTGGTGTACCCCAAAGATCCATTTCAGGTCCTAATTAGTGACTGGATAATTCATGAATCGGTTCTGTGAGGTTACAATAAATAGCTGGGCTGTTACAACTATTTGTTATATATCAAGCTTTCGGTGTATTTCACACCTTCGTCAGGACGATAACAATGATGATATTATATGTATATATTATGAAAATATGAATATGGGCAACTTACTAACGTGAGAATAAAATATGAAATGTTTCAAAACGGATAGAAGAAACATAAAATAACGAAAGTTATGTGGAAATCCCACATTGAAGTGTTTTTTTTTCAATACGTCATAATAGATTTTCATCAAGTATCGGTCAGTACTATCATACTTTATTGTGAGATTCTTACTCAACAGGTATGTTTTATTGAACAATACATTCTTCGTATTAACTTCCAGTGCTGGGTCAGCTTTTCGGATAAGTCGAGCTCATCAATATTATTACAGAAGACAACTTTCATCGGCCTATGCTCATATTATGTGACTTACACCAAACTCACTGGTTTAGATTTCGAGGATACAAGAAACGCCAACTTAGAATCGCAAAAGACCTGAATTATAAATTTCAATACATAGGTAACTGACCAATGCGATGTTATACCACCTGTATCATAACAAACAGTAATGTCAGAGACGTATATTACTGGAGTTCTATCCCAACACCAAACCATTGTTTTTAACACCTCGACACGTGTTTCAATCACCAAGTGACCATCTTCAAGAGAAAGATTAATCTTCTTCATTATTCATTACTACACCAAAGGTTCCAAACAAGGCATCACAAGTAATGCCTGAGATATTTATCAGAACTGATACTTTGATAAAATATGATGTTGCCCTTAGTAACAGAAGTAAGCATAGACATCTACCCACCCTGCAACGCCATCTATAGAATCAACAGAAGAGTAAAACCAAGAATGTCAATGATAAATGAGGTTCCCAAAAGCAGTTAGCTGCAAAGCTATCGCAGAACGAGATTTGTCTTCCTCTGCAGCTTTCCATACAAAACAACTAGTTCAATACAAAGCCTAAAGACGAAGCATTCGTGATTCACCACAGACAGCGCTAGTTCAACCTGTCATACATTTTTAAACTCAACTGCCTTTGAAGAAAAAGCGGTCCGATTCAAAGCCATGCTCCGACATCTACCTACCTTCTCTGCAGCTTACTCTGCATAGCTACTAGTTGTTACTAGTTTTAAGCTCTGATTTCGACTAGTTCCCTTGCAATGAAATGTGCAAAAAAAATAGTAGTAATCTCGTTCTGTTGATGATATTGAAGATTAGCTCCACATCGGGAACCTCCTATATCGATATTCATGGATGGAGTCTTCTGTCGATGTCTTGGTAAGGAAAGACGTTTATGCTTACTCCCGCTTAGACTTATTGTTCGAGTTTATAAGTAAAATTGGAACCTCTGGCGTGAAATGAATCCATTGAAAACATTTTTTACACACCAAAACACAAATATTGTCTCTTGACGCGCGTTTCGCTAAAAAAGTTAGTATCATTAGGACATAACTAGTTTTAGCCATCTTCTGATGATACTGAGAAGTAAGTGGTTTCAAGAGAAAGTTGTTTAAGGACAGTTGAGGTGCAAAAATGTGCTTTGTATCACTAAAATAATGACAGGCAAAAGGTTAGGTGAAAGGTTACTTTCATATTTCACGATGTTGCCAAATTACAAGTAACTTTAAGCCACTGCACTGGCGTACTATGTACGCCAGAGCGCCTAGCCAAGGGTTAAACAAAATTTAGTACCGTTACATAGTATCAATGTATTCACTATCAATATGAATGTCTTTAATAACTGTAATAGTTGATGAGACAATAAATGAAGCTAATAAAAAAAAGAATGATAAAAAGTCATCCTTCTATATTTTGACCCTTGAAATGTGAATGATGTTGTTGGACATTGATGAATTATTACTCCAGGACACCAAAGAACGTAGGATTAAAGTGAAGTGAAAGTTTTTTCTCACTGGCCTGTCTGATCCACGTTCATATCTTCGTAAGAAGTGGAAGTGAATTCAGTCATTTCCAGATAATTTGGGAATCTTCCGGAAGCATTTGGCAAACCCGATAAAATAATTAAGGAAAGTGTAGTATAGATAATTAGAACAAACAAGAGGGCACAACTGATTCCAGGTGTCTGTGATTTTCAATTTTGCACTTGGGTAATCAACGAATGATCGATACCTTTGACGAAACACACCACTAATTAATGTGAACGAAGTGTTAGTAATGCGATTAGAACGCAGAACTGGATAGCTTGAATAGTATCGCCACTGAGACGGAAGGCTAAAAATGGGTTCTTTGTTACGTAAGTTGCGTTAATAATGGAAAAACCATTCTTTTAAGTTTTGGGAGTTCTGAAAGTATCACAACCAACGTTACTACTCTCTATACTCATCAACAATAAAATTAAACGTTTTTTTGTAATTTTGGCTATTCTGTATTTCGAGCATGCATTTTTTTAAATCGAATACAGTTCACTGCTAATTTGAAATGATATTTCTATCCACAATTCTAGCGCCGAAGTATTGATGGAAAACTTCACTTTGTATGCTAAATAGAAATGTCTCCCGAAACAGTAAGTGAATGAATAGTGCAACAGCTTCATGACGACGATTCCGACAGAAGGATTGAATTTTGTGAAACAGTGCCGGAATTTATAAATGAGAAACAGAATATTTTGCACAATATTTGCTTTACTAATGGGGATACGTTGTTTCTTGATGTACATATTGACAATAAAATTGTCCCTACTGGAGGTCATATATAGTAACCAGAAAAAGTTAACATTCGAGCTGGTATTCTTTGAAATACTATTATTAGACTCTTATTCATTGAGGAAAATGAGTTCCACTCGAATCCGCTCAGTTAGAATCCTCAATAACAACTAGTTTGTGACCGGGAACATAATTTTGCAAGGTGATCTTATCCACTTTCAACAAAATGGAGCTCCACTACACTACTTTCCTTCAGTTAGGCAGTAGCTAGATGATAGGTGTCCTGGCAAACAGATTGGTCGAAAAGAAGCACCACGATTACCCGATTCATCGCCCCTAGATTTATTTCTGTGGGGGCAGATAAAATCGATTGTTTATTGAACACAGCCTCAAGATTTGAAGGATTTGAAGGAAAAAATAACTGGTGCATGAAAACAACTTCAGGCAGGAATTTTTTGGCATATTATAGAGGACTTTGAGGGCAGGTTTTATTCACTGTTTGGAAAATAATGGACAACATTTCGAATATATAATGAGGTGAATTATTCTTTAATAATTTTTTATATTTTATTGCAAAATACTTGATACTTGATACGGTTTCACTCAATTTCTTCAGAAGTACTGGAAAGGATGATGATAAATGTGGTATTTTTGAAAATGTAGCTGAAGGACCTTCAAAATGAGGTATTACTTACTCCCTTCAAGATTTTAGGGGCTTGATTTAATTCAACTGAAAACTAGCTTACAAAATGCCACCCTCAGAAATAAGTTTCAGTTGTATCAAATTGAGCATTTTATTTGACACTGGGAAAAATTGTTTTGACGCTCTCTTCAGATGCAGTCTGTAATTTAAAATTTCCTGTCAGAGGTGAGGTATTATCATTATAGAGAGACTTATTTGAACGGCATATCACAATCTGTTAAGGTTAGACTCAAATCGGGAATATATCATTCTGAAAGTCGTAACATCTTAATAGGTGTTCCCCAAGGTGGTGTCCTGGGTCCTACTCTCTTTCTGTTATTCCTTAATGACATCGCCAATATGAATCAACAACATTGTACTGTACAGTTTGTCGATGATACATTCTTCATACTGAGTTCTGCTTCATGTGAAGGGCTTTCTGACCAGGCTGATATTGCAGTTGCAAATATGCTTATTACTGCTCAAGAAACGGCCTCGTATTGAATAGCAACAAATCAAATACCATTGTGTTCTCACTCAGAAAAATGAATTACAGTATATTGGTTAGAGCTAATACTAAATCTTTTGTACAGAAAAAATCAGTCACATTCTTAGGGTTGAACAATGACTCCCAATTATATTGATATTGACTCTATTTCTGATAAATTATCCAAACATAGTTTCGTTATTTGGAATCTTAGAAATTTTGTCCCCATCAATATTCTATTGAGCTACTGCTATGCCTATGTTCATTCAAGTCTTGATTATTGCTTAGTCTGCTACGGTAACTGCAGCAGATTGCATGATCTGTTGGTTGCTCTATAAAATATATTGAAAACCATGTGTTTTAAAAAATATGGTGATTCTTGTAGGCAGTTATTCACTGAATTACGAATTTTAACTGTGATATCCATGTATATTTTGAATTGTGTCACATACATTGAGAATCATTACCATGAGTTTCAGCAAAGGGATACTAAACGCATAGCCACTGGTTATACTCTTAGACAAAATTATAAAATTGTTGAGTTTTTACCCGTGAGTTCAATAATAATTGACTACACTGAACAATAATCAAACTCAACTTTATTTCACTTTCGATATAACAAAACACTTCAACTGAAACTATTTGAATGTCTATCGCCTTTTTAGAACGCTCCACGTACCGCACTGTACTCGCACTAGACTGTCTGATAGGCGAGTGGATAACGCTTATATTTGGCAATCAAAGGTGCTAGATTTTTCCTTGGAATTCCATCGAACGACGGTAACTGAGTTCTCGACACATGTAGAATGCAGGCGAACATCACCGAAAATTCGCGAAACTTTACTCGGACCGAGCGTGCTCTTAGCCACGTCACAGATGGTTTACGGCTACCAGTGGCGGACTGCGTTACTTTCTTTAAGGCATGATTTATATCAATATGATCCTCCCTGTACACAAATTATCATCTGTATCAAACAGACCTCATATTATGTCTATTAAAATATTCAATAAACTTCCCATCTTCAATAAAAAAATTTCTAATCCAATTAATTTTGAAAATAGCGTAAAAAGTATTCTTTACAAAAATGCCTTTTACTCACTTGATGAATATTTTCTAGCTGATCTGGTTGCTTGATATCACTATTGTACATTTTTATATTTTTTGGTTTATATGATTATCTCCTACAACTACTATTGAATTATTTGTTTACGTTTTTTTAAGTATATTCTATATTTTATCACTTGATTTTTTTCAACTCCTACTTTTTCCTGTTTGATGTGACGATCTCCATGCTTGTGAAAAGTCTCAGGAAAATATATTATTGTATTGTATTGTATTGTATTGTATAAATTTCTTCACTAGCACTACAGGAAAATCCTCAAGGCGCTCTAAGAGTGGTGCCTGTGCGAAAGCAGCGATTCACGTTGGATTTGGATCGCTGGAGATTAAATTCATTCGAAACGTTCCCTCGAGATTTACTGAGTTGAAACTCAAAACGATGAACAGCCACAATCGTTCGCGTATTTCTGATATCTAACACTGTTGTTGGAATCAAATGTGCTAAGTCACTTGAACACTGAAAGTATCTACAAAAGAGACCCAAATCTCCAACCTTCCTTCGATGTTCCAGGCTATCAAGGTTGCAAGTGATGTTTGCGTCTCCAATCAGGCGGATGGCTCTTTTCTGGATGGAATCCAGCAGCTTCAGGGAATGTTTAGGGGCGGAGCTCCATACCTGTGAACAATACTCCAAAGCTTTATAAAGCATCAAAAGTTGCTGAGGTTTGTACAGTTCTCTAGTTCGGAATAGTGTTCCAAGCTCCTG
>WOGR01007315.1:0-12478 GCA_015342045.1 Leptinotarsa lineolata
TTCGCCGTGAATACATGACCATGACTTATGCTGCAAGAATTTCTGATAATATAAATAACCCCGCCTATCACTATACCTTCGATAACAGATTTTTCCTTCTTTCAGTCGAAGTAATAATGGTGCATTAACACTCTACGCAAAAATACCTAACAATCCTGTAGTCCCTAAAAATGTCATATTACTTGTTTTCTGCTCTCCACCACCATGGACCATAAAGATGACCATAAAGATCTCATCCTGTAACATCCAACTCTCCGCTAACAGGAAAAATAATATCACACCAAGTTTTATTCAAAAAATTTTTTCCGAAATGATCTTCAACTACAAGGAATACAATACCAGATGCTTCAAAATCTTCTGATTGTGTGGGAGCAGCCGTCATCACTAGAGATACGAAACATGCTTACCGTCTTTCGTCAATCTGAAGTGTTTATACAGGTGCCGTAGCACACTGTCAAAGACTGGAAGGCAACTCTGTTATTATTACCAATTCTCCCAGCGCAACTCATGGGATCAGACAGTTATACCCAAACAATCCACTACTTGTCCGTATGAAGGAAGGGTTATCCAAGCTAATGCAGAACCAAAAATGTATTGAACTGATCTGGATACCTTCCCAAATTGAAATCAGAGGCAATGAGAAAGCCGCTGCAGTCGCTCGCAATGTTACAGTTAATCCTTACGCTAAACTATTTGAACAAATTCTCCACACAGATTACGTCAATACCATAAAGAAACTAATAGCAAACACTTGGAAAGAAAGATGGATGGCCATGGAATCAAATAAATTACGTGAGATAAATCCCGACATGCGCTTCCAGAACTACCAATCAGCCCAACGAAGACATCAAGTCATTCTTACTCACCTTAGAATCGGACACATAAGACTAACACACCAACACCTTATGAAGAAAGAGTATGCTGCGGAGTGTAATATTTGTGGTGTAATCAACAGTGTGTAACACATTATCCTGGAGTGCCCAGTTTTTGTATATGAATGACAAGAAGCAACACTTCCCAGTGATCTCAATTCTGCCCTAGATGTGGTGAACTTGAACTCTTTACTAACCTTTTTGAAATCTATTAATATATTACATAAAATATAATTGTACATAATTGTTTCTCTGCTAATAACCCTTCGCGGTTGATGCGGTTATTTTTTGAATAAAAAATAATAATTCATCCAGTTCAGTCGAATATTATCCCTCAGTCAACTTTGAATCAACAAACATCGAACCACTTACCTATAACTGTGAGATGGATGAAGTGTGAAAGGTGGGGCGTAGACGACACTTGACACTCGTAAACGCCAGAGTCCCTGTGCTGGGGATACTTGATCTGCAAAATCCAATCTTCCGAATGCGGCTGATGGATGGCTCTGAATCTTTGATCGCTTGTGTAAGTGTATCGTCCGACGGTGAGGAGATGGACGTCCCTATGTCGAACCCACGACACCTGCAGAGACATCTGAAAGTAACATATCGTCCTTTTGCCTACTGGATCAAGCGAGTGAAGTGGCTTGCGAATGTTTATGAGGTCTGTGAGCGGTGATACGGAAACTGATTTAAATTTCATGCAGAGCGGTGGACAGGAAGGACGTTTAGACAGGGTTGGCTTTTTATAGGAGTATTAAATGGATATAAACAGATTTGAAAGAGGTTATGTGAAAAGAACTTATTGAATTCCATTTGGAGTCCGATATCTTCAAATCAAATTGAAAATAGTTTGAGAATATATGTAGAAAACGAAAAACAATTGAAAACATTGAAAGCGTTGAAAGAACAAGCATTTGTATTCGAAACTTTTCAGAACTGTGCATTAAAAATTCTACTAAACTATCATTGGTTAACAACATTCATGAGAATTGTAACATAGAATATGAACTAGATACTAGTTTCAGCTTCATTTCATATATAGTGTGACATACTCAAGATGAAGACACTCCTGTATTTCAGTCATTTTTGGTATTTGGTACAGGCGTTGAACTTCAGGAGCTGCACTTTTCGCAATACTTAGCGGTTGAGTTGAAAAATATGCGGTCGAGTTGAAAAACAGCTTTTGCTGATACTTCGTCGATTCATCACTCATGGTTATTCTTTTACTAGTTTGTAAGTTTGTTTTCGTTCATGAAGTTGATAAATGGAGCCGGTTTATTATTAAAACTCATTATTACAATAATACAGTTTGTTGTATCATTTCCAATAATAAGGGTTTTACAAAAACCGCGACACGTGTTTCGCTATACAATAACTTCTTCAAGCGTTAAAACTAAGTTACTTCTGAATTACAAACTATTTTAAACTCCAACATATTATCTACTTCCTACCTAAATCCACCTAAAACAATATACCTGAAAAAACATCTACCTGGAAATGAACAGATTCAACAACGGTGAATTGGTCAATTCCATTTGATAGTTCATGAGATATTCCAAATTATTGAATTTATTCATTTCCATGCTGTCAAACAGGTTGAGTTTTAAACCTTTCTTCTTGAAATGGAGGGGCCTGAATTCATGATTGAACTCATGTCTTTCTGTGATCAAATGAGTAGCATATGTGGAGTTCATTTTTCTATTCTGGAAACTATTTCTGTGCCCTTTATGTGGGTTTTGAACGTTATTCCAGTTTGACCAATATAAAACATCGGACATGACCCACATGTTGATTTATACACTCCCGTTTTTTCTGAAACGAAACTTCTATCTCTTTGTTGTTCTTAATGTGCATGCCTAAGTTGTTGTTGGTCTTGAAAGCAATATTTACACCTTGGTTGTGTGGAAAATTTGGAATATTCGTAGTGGGTTAGCCTAAGACGGTTAAGGTTCTATAATTTTCATCCTCTTCTTTCCGAATTGGGTGAACTTTCCTCAAAGCTTGGCTGTATAACCTTTTTGATAATAGAGAATATATTAGACTGCTATCGTATTCATTTTTGACGGCTATTTGTTTTATTATGTTCAGTTCTTTATTGAAATTCGCTTCTGACAGAGGAATATTTATCAGTCTGTGAATCATACTGTTGAATGCTGCTTTTGTGCTGATATTGGTGGGTGGACGATTATGAATGACTATATCTGTATGTGCTGGTTTACGATAAATTGAAAATCGTGTTTATTGTTTACTTTCGTTATTGTCAAGTCCAAGAAATGTATTATTGTATCAATGAGTTAATATCGATGTCTCTATCTTCACCAATTTTTCAAATGTTGGTCCAACTGGCTCTGCATTAATGATCAATTTCTTAAAAATTTCAAGGTCATCATTTTCATGTCAGTCTTCCCGAACAATTGCCAGTTTTTTTTTTTGCAAAACTGATGAAATAATTCGTTTTCAACTATACTTTGCCTTTTGAGTATCCTCAACAACAACAGATGATGTGGGTTTCGCAAAAACTTATGCAACCTGATGAGAAATGATGAGATTTTCAATATAACTGTGGTATTATTGCTTGATTCACATCATAACCCATACAAGAAAACGAATTGATCCTTGATGAAAAAATAAAATGCTGTTCTCGATATTTCGCGAAGAAATACTCCACAATACCCCTCCGTGTTTTGATTTCGATCAGCAAGTTTCCACGCCTATTCATTATCTTTATCTACTCAAAGCCCGATTTTGGAGCATCCAACAAAGACTGTACATTTATTCGTTCTTCCAGATATAAGTCGATCCATGTTCAGACGAAAATTCGCAGATGTTGCCTGCTGCGAGATCGAATTGTTGTCCAGATCCCGAAAATTGCGGAAAGTGCGGCAAGTGGGAAATTTATCGTGTACTGCTGTCGTCTTTCGAAATACTAATGGAATCTATTGTGCGGATGAATGGAGTTCTCCAACAGGTGCATTTTCAGAAAGAGAAATATGAGCTGAACCGGAAATGTCCTCTGAAATATACCCACTGATTCGTACTGGAAACGACATATGAAAACTTGCAATATGCTAAATGGAAGACATGATGTGCTTTGCTAATTTGACACCCTCTCTGAAATTGATGATGTTTGTCTAGTTCACTCATCACTTTTTTTTGTTACCTACTATTTCTGAATATCTTTTACCTTATCTAAAGTCAATTAATTCACATCTACTACTCGATTAGTTCCATGATAATCATGTCAAATATATAAAGAAACTCAAACATAAATGGAAATACATCAAAATCAATCACCTGAAAAAATAATGTATAAAAATGCAGGTGACTTCATTTTCATTTCAAGAAAGGATACTCTTTCTTCTCCATCATTTCTGCTTCCAGGTAACTGTTTTTTTCTATTGAAATTCATCAAGGTTTTGAGCGACCTAATTTTTCAGGTCTTTGTTCAATTACCTCCATTATTTCCACTTAGTTTTCTACCGCTTCTGGCAATAAATTCGATTTAATCTAAAATGAAAACTGTTACAGACTCAGGGGTTATATTCCATTTCTGATGAAAGAAATGTCGATAATTGATAGAGATGAATTACACGCTGATGAATCTGGGAAAAGTACAAAAAAAATTTCACACAAATATCATGCAGTGGACAGTAATATATGAATAAAACCGCATATGTGTGGAACAGGCCTTATAATGTTTGGCAGATACATTCTCTCATAAATGTACTTTGGGGTGGAAGACAGTCCTCAAGCTTCAAGCTTCAATTCATCGAATTATATTATATTCATTCCCTACTATAATAATTATGATTTTCAGAAAAATATAAAGTATTATTATGGTAATTATTCCGTTGACATTCTGAAGAAATGAGAAAATTGTTCCAAATACTTGATGAAAACTATGAGCTGGTGCTTCCATTCAACTCTTATCAGTTTTTCATTTTCAAATGAAGGAATAATATGTCAATGACTTGATTTGTCAACGTTCACTTGGTAACTCAGCCCATGTTTTGGAACGAACCATGAATCATTATATGAACCGTATGAGGATCATTTACGTTTAATTCGTTTCATTCGAAACATATCACCAACCGAACCGAGTGAAACCGCATATGTGTGAGGCAAGCCTTACTAGAAGGTGAAGATACGAACATGAGAGAAAAGAAAAGAGGCACAGGCTTTTTGATGTACTAACTTCTTATGGGAGGGTAAACCACTTTGTAACATAACGCATAGCGGCGCCAGTATGTCTGTCTTTCCTTTCTTCTCACTCTTTATCTCGAACAAACAATTCTCGCGCTTCTATCTGCATGACTCAGTGTTTATTCAGTGTTCGGTCGAAATATACTATTGACAGTGAGCATATAACGTAAAACTATCTCCGCTTTTGAATGTGATTACGAAAAATTTGATGAAAGAAGCATAAGTTGATCCTCGAAACATTACAGAATATCCTAATAAAAGGTAAGTTTGTTGATATAATAAATCTAACCAGCAATCACACAATATTATTTTATCATGTGAAACGTGGCTTAAAAACGATGATACTAATTTTGAATATGTACATTATTAGTATCATCATTCAAACCTACAAAAGTAACAATTGGCTTGTGGTAGCTGTAATATATGTACAAACACAAAATAATCAATAAAATATTTTGAAAATGAATAACCGTTCCTTACATTATCATATTAATATACATAAAATTCAAGTGATATCCTGAGCATTCCTCAAAATTTCAATATTGAATAGTTCAACAAAAATTACTTCAAGTTAGCAATTCTGTCTGGCGTCCTGAGACGCACACGTTTCCTATTGTTCCTGAAACCCCGATGTTAGTTTAGCAGTACTGATGAGACCCCTTTCATTGGAAAATGATGAACCCTGTCCAAGACAGATCAGAGACAAAGGAGCAACTTATTCATGTAGAAAAGTGTACTCAATATGGCAAATGTACAATTTTCAGATCATCTTGATTCTGAAGTAAACATATCTCTGCCATTGGAGGCTGACAGCGATTGCTGGGAAATGTGCTTTCCTATATAAGACTATGATGCTTTTTTTCTCAACAAAAGTTGAAACATTGCAGAATAACTATTGCACAATATAATAGCCAGGCATAGAGTACATCTGTTGATGAAACTCGGAATAACACCGTATATTCAAATTTGGTATCTGCAAGGAGATGATTGCTCTGTTTTGGATTCAGATTCATTATTATTGACTCAATTTTTAATTTCAGTCATAAAATTTCTGAAAAAGTGATTGATAGGTCAAATTGTTATATTAATAACTTGAAAAACCTTGACTATGATGGTTGTAAATTGTTCAGAAGACTTAAAAAAGTCAAGCTAGACAGAAAAGTCGCAATTCTTCATTATAAATCGAACTGAACTTCACACAAAACTCTAAAAGTGACAATAGTTTTTTGAAATTCAGCCCAACAGTGATGAAAAATTGTATTTCTTCACATTTTTCCAAAATAATGTTAACTACTTCCCAACACAAATACATTTTCTGAAAAAACATTTTTCTCAGCCCACCTTCGAACAGGAATTATAAAATTAATTTTGAAGAAACATCGAACGTCTGATCAAGACACCAAACAAATGAAATATTTCAGAAATAATTTTCAAGTTTTGTGTGCGTCGAACAAAGCTTTCACACTTGAAACTTCAGCACTAAAATTTTTCATTCCTCGTTACGTTTCAAGTATTCAATCGAGTTTCTCGTCTACAGAACTTCGCGAAGCGCACATTATAACCTGCAAATCTGCCCACTTTCCATGCGAAAGTACAGTGAAGAGGAATCGCCTCAGGGTTACCAACCACTCCAGCCTTTCTTTTGTTTCAGTGTTTCGATTCGAAATTCTTCAATATAAGTATATCCAATCGATATTGGAGCGAGAGTAACATTCAGCATTTCAAAAAGTACACTGGAAGTTGGGAAGAAGTTGAATGACATTGACTAAATCATCATCCTCTTTGAACTAGCATTCCTTGATATCTGCTTCACTGAAGTTCAAGCTGGTATTTGTGCTGATAATATCCATGGATTTTTTATTTTCTCCAGTTTCTTCATTTACCTCGTATATACAAATATGACTCATTTTCATATATTGGAGCATGTCGTCTATTTTTTGTTCCATGGCATTCATTTGACTATTGTGAAGGTTTATTTGTTCCATTTTTTGCTCTAAGGCAGTTGTTGTTCTAGATCGTTTTGAGTTTTTCCTATATTATATTAGTTACTTTTTTAGTTATTTGGCTGATGAACTCACGGTCTTGGAATATCTCCTGAATCGAGTCCTTTACTATGGAATTCATTGCTAATTTACTTCTAGTAGACATAATGTAACTCATTTTTCTCACTTGAAGGACGAATTCAATTATGCACTCAGTCGTGGCTAAGCTATTAGAATGTTCAGTAAATGTTGACCGATGAAATCGAATTATTTTGCGAAGCGGTTTACCCTCCCATAGAAAGTTATTACGTCAAAAAAACGTGTGCGGCTCGAGAGGTCCGACAGAAGTGATAACTTAAACTAATCAAAGTTGAAATATTTAATATTGGAATTGTTTAACTTTAGAAGAGCTCAGGTTATTACAGAAATTTTATGTAAATTGATATGAATTATATTGCCCGTTCCCATGTAAACCGCTGACCATGCTGAAGCAGAATCTCGCAATTCTGGGAAACTGATGTGCAAGCAATCTTATCTTCATGGGAAGAATACTTTCATAAATCAGTCTCAATATTGCTCTCACACTGTTAACACCAATTTTTGTTAATTAAATTCAATTTTTAAAAAAGGACCTTGACATCCGAAAGTTGTATTTGGCGCAGTCAGTAGGATACTCGAAATTGAACGTATTGAACGTGCAGTTTTCGTTTCAACGATTTATTGGGTATCGAACTTGTTGTTTTGTCTTGTGGAGGTGTTTGTAAAGGAGTGGCTCTTCAAACTTCAAGAAACCCAATCCATCGCGAATCTTTAGCTACCCTAAACAGGCAGATCATCGGGGAGTGGAACAGAATCGTCCAGTCTCGCAAGGAAGTTTTTCTGGAAATCAAAAATCGAGGAAGTAGTCGTCTACATTATAAAGGATGCTCAAAGTTCTTACAATTTCAATATTATCTGGAACTCTCGGACTCCAGGAAAATATATCTAAACAAAACTTAAGGAACAATCCAGGACTTATTCCTCTCAAACTTGGAACAGCCAAAGTCGAAACGCACGCATATTCACTTATTCATTATTATGATTCAAATCCAATAATCACGGATGTAAATAAACTGAAATCCCACTCGAAAAATGCAGAGACACTTGTAGGCGGTCACAAAGACTACTCATGGTCACATCTAAGCAAAACTCACTCTCAATCTTATTAATTGATCAGTTCAATAGTACAGTTCAGCAAGTGAAATATAACGAAAGGCTTTTGGAATAAAAAAAAATCAAGTAGCGAAAATTGTTGAAAATCAAGGGTATAAAGAAAACTCTATGTTCATCAAAGACATCGTGACTGAATATTACTCATCCTAGCATAATAAAATACAAAAGATTTGACCAAGGAACTGCAAAAATTGTATAAAATTGTTGGGAAAAACCAACTACCTTTGGAAATAAGTTTCTAAAATACTTTACTTTATGAAAAAATCATTAGCCTTAAAAACTATATATCAAATTTCAGAATAACCTATATCTTGCATATTTCACTTGCCCATTTCTCAAAATTTGATTACTATCACCTAAGGGTCAGTTTAAGGCTGTTGTACCTCAGAATAAATATTTGTAAAAAAACGAAGAATTGTATGCATTCTTGTTCCTGTGTCAACCAAATCATAACCAACGATCACCAAGTTACCAATAGTGAATCAATCATCTTACCAGACTTGGACGAAGGGAAGCCAGAGCCACCCAAATCAATAGGGATCCAACTTGATGACCTGAACCTGAACGAACTTCATTCAATAAAAACAGCAGTAATGGAAAACAAACCGATTATATACTTCAAAGACGTAGCATATATCCCAAGTTTTTGGACCATGTTTATCTACCTAGTCCTAGTATCAATTCGTTTGTCTCTAGTGCATAAGAAGATTAGCTTCAGAGGGCGCAAAACCAAGTGACCATCCGAACCAAATCAAGAAATCGAGATTTCCAGGGTTCAACTTCCTCGCTGACCCTCCTACGTTGAATCTTCGCGGGGAGGAATTAAATCGCCCTTTCCCATGTGAACCACTGACCATGCTGAAGCTGAATCTCGTGGTTCTGGGAAACTGATATGCAAGCAATATAATCTTCATGGGAAGAATACTTTTATAAATCAGTCTTTGTTGTGCTCTCACATTGTTCACACCTATTTTTGTTAAGAAAATTTGTTTTTTAAAAAAGGACTTTGACATCCGAAAGTTATATTCTATTTCAATGTAAGGAAAAGTTATTTATCGATGAAATCTTCTATTGATTTTGTGTATTTGAATATATCATAGCTACCATAAGCCAATTGTTATTTTTGTAGGATTAAATAACGGTAATAATAATGTACACACACAAAATTAGTATAATCATTTTTAAGCCACGTTATACATAATGGAAGAATATTATGTGCTTGCTGATTAGATTTCAAAGGAGATTCTGTGATGTTCCGAGGATCACCTTTCGCTCGTTTCATCAAATTTTTCATAATCACCTCCAAAAACTATGATAGTTTCACATTATATGCTCACCGTCAACAGTATATCGCAGTATACTGAGTCATGCGAAGGCAATAGAACTGTTTGTCCGAGACACAGCGGTGTCCGACGCTGTGTGGTAGAGTAAGGAGGAAGGGAAGCCAGATAGACTGGCATCGTATCGCGTTACGTAACGAAGCAATTTACCCTCCCATAAGAAGTTATTACTTCAAAAAGTGCCCATTTCAGTGCATCACAAGTACTTTTACGTATGACTAGAAGATACAAATTAGAAACGACCCTTACCCATGTGCTTCATCGGACCAGAACCTGTCATTGGCATTGCTTCAAGCTTTGCCAAACAAACATTGAACCTGGATGGCAAGAAGTTTTGAAGACTTGTGGCAAAATCTTTCAGGATTGGCTCACTCCAAGGCCTTCATTCACCATTCGAAGCTTGAAACCAAAAAGTTTTTGGACTCTAGTAGGAATGAACTACGATGTCTAACAGGCCTCCTTACACAGGTCGATGTCGTCTGAATCATCATATGCAGAGACTCGGACTGTCAGAATACAGTGTGTGTCGCCTCTGTTTGGAATATGATGAAACAGCAGAGCACATACTTTGTGCCTGCCCCGCCGTGGACCTAATCAGGTTTTCAGAGTTTGATAGAACCACAGTTTTGCCATCTGACCTGAAAGATCACTCACCATACAAACTAATCGGCTTCGTCAAGAAGCTGTTTTTTTTTGGTAGAGTTTGAATAGGTGTGAGCCGCAATGAACCCTTGGGGGTTGCGGTGGAGGGTCGAATAGACCCACTCACTTCTGACCTAACCTAACCTAACCTAGTTATTTAGAGAGGGTTTTTTTCAGTTTGTATTTGAAAGTAACTTATATGCATAATCTACACAACTTTTTAAAGAGTTCATTTCGAACTTGACTGTTTTTTCTTCAAACAATTTTTTGTATAAAAATGAAGAAGTGATAGAGTGGAAACTTTTTGTACATAATATCTGGTTTAATATATTTGTAACAAAATTGTTTTCATTTTCAACTCACCAAACTACGTAGACAACCTTTCAGTTTTATATAAATTCTCTGTACAAAGCAACAAGACTAAAAATTAAATTCCTTATAATAAACATATTTTTCCGTCTTTCATCAATGACCTTTCTATTATAATCTTTTTTTTTTCAGGTTTGATATCAATGATTTTCTTAATCATATCGTCGTTTCTTGGAATGGCAGTTAATTATCCAGATTATGCTGAGAAAGTTATTGATTTAAGGCCTGTATGGTACAAACTTTCCCACAACATTTTGGGCATCGTAGGATATGCAATCGGGATAATAAGTCTTTGCTATGCGTATTTCACGCATTGGTTCGCGTATTATAATGGAGAAGAATCAAGATGGACAGCTCTGATCATCACGATATTCATTTCTCTATGGCCTCTCAATGGAGCCTTTGTGTCAGCCTACAATCAAATAAAAACAGTACTGAACTGAAGAATATTTGAATTAATAAAAATCACATCATTACTGAAAGTATTACAACATAACAGTTTTAGTTTCAAACGCGATGTAACCTCACCTCCAAAAAATTATGAATCTAATTGAAATTAATTCCGGAGTATGTCCTGCGTGAGTTAAAAAAAGGCAACCACGGGTGGAAAGGGTTATAAACGTGGCTCCCTGAGTGAGATATCGACTACAAATATGTGAAATGTAGGAATAATTTTGTTCCTTTTCTATAATCTACTACATAATTATTTATGAGTTTTTAGAGCCAAAAGTTTTTTCAACTTCATTCAATATGGAAATATAATAAGTCTACGAATAGAAAAGTGTTATTGAACTTATCGATACGAAATTTTATGGTAACTAATGAATTGACTTATTTTGATAATACAGGAAGTTCAGTTGACAAGAAGATAAATTTTATATTATTTGTTCATTCACCACTATAAGGTTTAAGGTACTAGGCAATACGTCAGGCACATACTTTGAAGTTTGTGTTTTATTGATTTCACATGTATTAGAATAAAAATAACGAAAAAGTTCCGTCGGATTCAGCGACGTGTTCTGCTAATTTCCATATTTATGTGAATCAATTTCATTTCATTTGATTGGAAAAAATTTCCTCGAGTAAGTTTTTTTCCCTAGCCCTTCTACATTCGGGCAACATTAACTAATGACCTCTCGAACATCGCGAGGTGAGTATTTTTGGGTCCGAAAATCGAAAGTTCAGAATCAGGAACCTCTGTACCGATGACGCAACTATCGTAGAGGAGGTGTTGAAGACACCATCATGGCAAGCAATGATGAATCCTTCGGTTTTCAATATTGACCCATTTGATCTAAGATGAAGAAAGTTAGAGTATATTTCAAAGTTAGTAAATTTAATGTAGTAGTTCTACATTTTTTTATCGTAAAACTTGAATGACTTTGTTTAATGTCCTGTACACTGACAAATTTGAATTGCCAGATATCAAAGTCAAAAAGTTTAATATAAAATATATTTTCTCATAATGGATTGCTGCCGAATTGTATGAAATAAACTCAAAATCGTAACATTGGTTGATTTCAAAAATTAAAAGCAACATAAATGTCTCGCAGTTGTAAAAATAGAGTGTGTGTGTGTAGGTACTTATGTACGCACGTTAGAAGATTTGCTTTCAAATATTTATTAAAATTTATTTTGATAGGTACTATCGTCATGTTGTACGTCCAGTGGTATGGGCAACCTGACGATGAATTTCACTATTCAAGATTACTTTAAGAAAAATATCTTTGTTTGAAGGTGAATGACAATGTTTCGTGGTGAATTTCAGCAGTTCGGACTTCCATTGTCTAAAAATTTGTAAAATGATTTGAAATCCCTGAAATAAACAATATAATTGAAATTTAAAAGAATAGCT
>WOGR01007316.1:0-12477 GCA_015342045.1 Leptinotarsa lineolata
GCCAAGGTACAGCTGGACGTAGAATGTTGCCAATTGTTTCATTCTGGGCTTGTACAGTTTACAAAATGCAGGCAGATGAAATTTAAATTGAGAAACATTCTGACAGATCAACTAGGTACAGCAATAAATTTCAATCCCGATAAATCTTATGTGTGCAAGAAAGTTATTCAAAGTTGAAGTTTCACATTTTGAGCATTCACGGTACTTCTATTCGATTACAAACATTATGAATTGCTTACAAGTTTAGTAGGTGCCTACCTAATCACAAGATTTCAATTACAAATCGAAATTATCGGAACAGGCTTTTGATATAATTTCAATTCTGTGAAGTCATAAATGAATGTGGTTAACGTAATTTGAAATCTTATTTTGATCTTTTTAGGGCACTCAAATAGAAGCTTGTTTCAAAAGTTTTTTATCATTATTTTATATTGATATCAGTTCGTTTTTAGAACTGAAACACAGTAAGGTCTGGTGAATTCCTGCAGTAAAATAACGACTTTTCTCTCTAACTTCACGATGGATATTGAATTATATTCAACATATATGTATAAGAGACGTAAATATTTTTGAATTTTATTTGGAAATATCCACTTCTTCGATGAGTACTTCTAATATACTTGTGACTCTCTTCGCGTACACGGTCACGCCGATCCACTTCTTTCCTAATCTTTCGGTGAAATTTTTTTTGACAATGTTAAACAATATCTAAATAGAAAATTTATTTCATGCTGAAGAAATGGGAAACGTATTGGAATTTGAACCAAAATTGTACCAGGCAGAAAAAACACAATAATAACAGATTAGTATTCAAATGTCTGAAAAAAAACTTTCAGATGAAAGTATACAATTTGTATCGAGCAGGAATGGCAACATTTCATTCTCTTATGGATGATTTCATGACAATTGTTTATTTCGTGATAACTAAGGGAAACAGAGGACATCCTTCAAACCAAGTTTAGGAAAAATGAAAGAAGAAAATCATAACTTGAAAACTAATAAAAACTTCGTAACATGAATGAAATTGTTTCAGGTACCTTTGAGAAATTTTATCTCTGGGGTTTCGCTCAACAACAATTTTTGGGACATCTTGAATGAAACAGAATGACTTCAGTGGAATAGATCACACAAATCAATACAAAATTGTGACCTTCATGAATTTCTTTTTCTCGCAGTCCTTATCAGGTTTAATATAAACCGATGATGCGGGTGGAAATGAAAAACTGAATATTCCTTCTAAGTGACCCCTACTGTTTCAATATTCGGGTAATAATACTTTACTCGAGGTGGGCCACTGGGATCTAAATTGAACTCATCTAGAATAGAGTTCGATTACCATACTTTGGAACTTCCTCTATCAAAACAAAACTCAAAATTGTCAATTTCGCAGGATAGGGAATCTTCACACGTGCGTGTCTGCATAAAATATTTTACGATTATTATAGATCCATACCGGGGGTAGAGAAACTGGTATGTCGAACCTTATTTTATGTAGAACTTTTATGGCTTCGGATTTTTAGAATTTAATAAAAAGCACCTGCCTACTCCTCCTCACGGCTGATCATTATATTAAAAAAGTTCAAAAGGCGTGATCTGATATTCATTCGCATGAATATGGAAAGTTTAGTAAGTGTTGAATTTTGATTTGTTGAAATCGTTAAGAATCGAAACAAAAAAAATTTCGGCATATGGCTACACTCGCAGGAATTGATTTTATAGTTTCATGTTGAAAATTCTTCATTCTTCCACTACTCGAGCTCAATTTTTTTAAAGTATTGCTCATAGCGGATCTCACAGCCCCATCCATAAATTGAATGTTCATGATATTAGAAAAACTTGAAAGGTACTGTTGATTGATGTAGATTCTACCAATAATTGTTCATCATATTGATAATGACCATCTTGCTGAAGCTGAATCTGTCAAATTTTTAGTCATTTATTCATTCTGTTTCGAGTAACGTACCGCGCGATTAGCCCATTTCAAGGTCGCTATAATCGTCCTACCGGGAGGACTATTCGCGATGTGGTGGATGAATTTGAGTCTTCTGGTTGAGTTAACGATCGATCAACACCCGTACGGCGATTGAACGCAAGATTTGCCAAAAACTTGGCCGCTATCTGTCAGAATGTGCAGGAGAATCTGAAGCAGTCGATTTCACATCGCTCACAAGAACTAGGCTTTCCGTAGACCACAACTTGGGCATGCACCCTGACACTGACTCAGGAACTGAAGGTAAACGACCAAAGACAACGATATGTGCTTGCTGAATGGGCTATGAAGCAGTTGGCAACTGCCCCTTATTTCCATCGAAAAATCATCTTCAGCAATAAGACCAATTTCTGGATGAATGGGTACGTGAACAAACGAAATAGTCGAATTTGGGATGATACCAATCCACATGAGATTCAAGAGCATCCCGAAAAAGTCATTGATTGGTGTGGATTTTGGGCTGACGGCGGCATTGGTCTATATTTCTTTGAGAACGACGTTGGCCAGGCCATCACTGCCAACGACAGGCACTATGGGTGGATCATTACTGACATTTCTGGCCTGAAATGAATGATCTGGACACCAACGGTATGTGGATACTCTGATCAATCACCTCAACCATAAAGAATTCTACACAATTGCATAAACAGATGACATAGTTATCTTGCAGACTGGCAAATTTTCGAACTGTGCGATAGAGCGTAGTGTGTCGATCAATCCCAAGCAGACTGAGATAGTCCTTTTCACCAGAAAAAGAAGTTTGTCGGGC
This sequence comes from Leptinotarsa lineolata, assembly GCA_015342045.1. Classification (NCBI taxonomy): domain Eukaryota; kingdom Metazoa; phylum Arthropoda; class Insecta; order Coleoptera; family Chrysomelidae; genus Leptinotarsa; species Leptinotarsa lineolata. The sequence continues at coordinate 2,760 of WOGR01007316.1, forward strand.
TTAAAACCTCTCGAAATCGTCGAAAGCAAACTAAACGTCCCGGAAGAGGTGAAACACCTTGGTTCTACCCTCGACAGGAAGCTAAAATGGAATTCCTACCTACAGTGGAGGACAGTGGGATGCACATAGATTCTTTAACCCCATTTGGACACCTGGATCTACATTGCAATAATAAGACCTATGTTAACGTACGGAGCCATCGCATAAGGATCGAAGGTTTTACAAGCAACGGTTATCCAAAAATCATATCAAATACAGCAATTGGCTTGTTCGAACATCACAGGAACCATGAGAACAACACCATCCGCGGCAATGGAATTATTTACTGGTCTGACTCCCCTGGACCTATATGTTGAGGAGATTGTGTTAATGGCTATGTTACGATTGTGCACGGCTGGTGTAAACTTCGAAGTAGTAATGGATCAATTGAAGTTGCGCCTATGGCGAGAACCTCTTACTGCGCTACCTCTGCTGCAGGCAGCCAATGATGCAATTGTACCCAAGTTTGTGTTCAATGAACCCTACAAAATACAAATGAAACAGAACACAGAGGCTGTAAATGAATACGCATATATACAGATGGCTCAAAAACCAAAGAAGGCTCAGGATGTGGAGTGTATTTCAGATCACAAATCCTAAAGATTAAGTATCTCAATCGCCACAAAAAAGAAAACCACGAAAGGAATTTCTGGCAAAAAATAATCATATGCACTGATAGTAGACAAGCTCTATTAGCCTTAAACAGACAACGTGTTATCTCAGGGCTGGTAGTAGAGTGCCACCAAGACGTAGACAATGCCTCAGTAGATTATAATATTATCCCTAGGTGGATTAAAGGGCACTATAAGAGTAAAGGTAATCGCTTGCCGATTCTTCAGCCAGGAAAGCGGCTGGACTAAACATTCCAGAACCCAGTGACACTTACGACCTGATGACTTTAACAATTGTGGAACTAGCCAAACGTTACACATATGCTCAGTCCTGCAAGAGATGGGATGTAATCAAATGATGCAGTTGTGCCAGGATCACCATGAGGACTTCAACAATTGCGGAACCAGCCAAACATTACACCCATGCTCAGTCCCTGAAAGATGAGATGTAATCAAAGGATGCAGTCTTGCCAGGATCACCCTGGGTGACTCTGGAAAGCTGGCGCCGAAGAAATATCTGGCAATAACCAGGAGAAAGCTACGTTTGATAGCAGGATTTCTGACTGGCCCCTGTCAACTGACAAAACACCTCCATACCATAAAACTGGTGGACACATCTCTGTGCAGGATGTGTGAACAGGAAGATGAAACTGTCAGACATGTCTTATGCAAGTGTCTGGAGTTATCGTCAATAAGAGGGTCTGTGTTAGGCTAGTCTTGGCCTACACCTACCTGCCGATATTGAGGAGATGTCTTCTATTGACCTGTCCACCTTCCTGGAAAGAATAGGACAGCTCCTTGAGACGATGAACAATGGGTCACATGTAGCCTAATTTCTGTGGGCCTACACTCACACTGCCTATTCTAGAGATACAGATACCACCGGCAGGTGGCTTCAACAGGACGGCGCTATGTGCCACACAACTCATGTCACCTTGAATATTTTGCACAAGCGATTTGAGGGCATGGTGATATCACATGGAGGTGATTTGAACTGGCCACCGAGGTTGTACTATTTTTTGTGGGATTTACTCAAGTCGTAAGTTTATGCGAATAAGCCATGAACCACAGCGGTTCTCGAAACCATCATAACCCATGCCATCGGTCAAATTCAGCCTGAATTATGCACCAGAGTCATGGAATGTTGAACGTTTCGGATGCGCTCCACCCAGAGAAGCCGTGACGGATATTTGAACGATGTTATATTCCACACATAATGACAATAGCTCTCTCAAACGGATAAATGATTTGATGATATCTCAAACACACTATGTTTTATTCAAATTCAAAGATAGAAAGCGTTTAATGGTAGACTCTATTGGTGAATCTCGTCAGAAAGAACTTGATGATGCTTGCTATCCCCAACTTCGTATCTGCTATCGATTTCATAGGGAAATACCATCATTACTACTCACTTAGGTTCATACTTTGATGACAGTTGAGTCAAGCGATGCATACGTGGGTCAGCCAAGTACCACTGATGAGCCTTGTTGGGTCGAAATAGCGCTGTCTGGTATTGAATCACGAATTTCGTGTTTTTGAGCTCTGGATTCACCCTGTTGTTCTGCAGTTGAATACAAATGAGAAGCTCAAACTCTTTTGGCAGTCGATTTCGAAGCTTATTTTTGAAGCTGACCCCTTATGGCATCTACGTAGGCTGTAGGGACCAATGGCGGATTGAAATAGTGCTTTCTTAGGTGAGATCATAAATGCCTTCTTTTCTGAGCTCTGCATTCATCTAATGACCATTCACACTGAATGCAGCAGTGAGAAAAAAATCTCCTTCAGCGATCGCTATCAAAAGTTGACTGTGCAACTGAACGCTTTAAAGAGCTTCGTTTCTCAATCACGTTATGCTTTCAGGAGTGGTGGTTCGTAGAAGCACCAGTAATAGGCGCAGTCAAGAGAGTCAAGAGCTGTTGCACTGGATATCTCTAAGGCCTTTGACCGTGTGTGGCATGGGGATTTGCTGGCCAAACTGCGTTGCTATGGCTTGTCGAATCATTTCTGTATATGGCTCCCCAGTTTCCTGAAAGAACGTTTCCTGCAAGTGGCCGTCGATGGATATCTCTCGAATACTTTTATCATCAACGCTGGTGATCCCCATGAATCCTCATCGTCTTCAACCCTCTTTTCATTGTATATCAAAGATTTATTGAAAAAAACCATGAATCCAATCTATTGCTTCGCTGATGGTAGCACACTTTTCTCGTCATTCCATATGGATTCCAGGACAATGGTTGCGGATGCACATCTTCACCGGCAGCAGGAAGTTGCATATCTCAATGAGGATCTAGAAGTGATTTCAAATTGGGGTGAAAGTAACCAGGTTGAGTTCAATGCCACAAATACCCAGGCATCGGTTTTCTCCAAAAACTTTAATATCTCTGAACCGGATGTAATAATGTCAGGACACACAATTCCGCTTTCCGCTTCGATGAGTTTGTTGGGGGTTGGAATGAACACCAATATGTCTTGGCACAATCATGTCGCTGCAATTGCAAAGGCTGCGCTACAGGAACTACAAAACCACTACTTGTGGAGGCACAACATAATTCATCTTGATATCAGAAAATTTAGTATTCTGTCGATCTCATAATTGGCATCTTCATAAGGGCGGATGTGATCGGTTGTACCTGATTTTCAGGGACAGATGAGTTCAACAAATTATCCGTGATTCAGACTGGTATCACTGAAGGGTCCTGAGGCGAGTCAAAATAGTGTTGTCTGGTGTTGGATCACGAGTGCTTCGTGTTTTGGGCTGTGGTTTCAAGTGAAGACAATACACTGGATCTGAGTGACTGTCGATAATTCATTGTAAACCGAAAATTTTTCCTTGAACTACTATAAATTTGCAATGAAACGTGTTCATCTCATTTCTTATCAATTGAATCACTTTTAATAATGCTCTTTTGTTTTTTGTGACAGTTATTCTGTTGGGCAATGAAACTATCGAGATATATCATTATTACTCCTCCTCATCCTGAATCATCCTGTAGAAAGTACTAAGAAAGTTCGTAGACCGTAACACCTGAATGCAGTCTGGCGAAACGGTAAATTTGACGTGAAACTGCAGGACTTCGAAACATCTACAAAATAGTGCAGATAGTTCAGTGTCAAGTTATCACTTTGCCAAGTATTTTATGGATACCAAACTTGGGAAAGTTTGTAAAGATTTATTATTCTACTCTTGCGAATTGTATCGGAATATATGTTTTGGAGCAGCGAGTGTAGGTAAACTTTGTAGATTCCCGTGATTCGTAGAAGTTTAATTTTAAAAGTTTTATATATCCAGCCAAACTTTCTTTTGAATTATGGAGGAAATGTTCGATATAGACATGTGATGCATAACTCATGCTTGTGAATTGAAATCAAGTGATATAATGAAGAGAACTATTGCGTTCGCAATGTCCTCAAAAATATCTTTCAATTGATCCAATAAAAATAAACTGCCAAATATTGAATTGTACATACACTAGACCCTCACTTGATGAAAATCATTGATACTATAATAATAATTATGGATGTGTCACAATATAAACTTCATTAAAAACACGATAGATTCATCAGTATAGTATATACATGTTAGGAATCACACGTTGAAAGGTAAGATCTCGTTAGTCCTTAGCTCGCACAAGTTTTTCTCAACTGGGAGTTGTCGTTTGTACGGGGGCCTCAGATCAATGGAAAAACCTTTTTTACCAGACAAACAGACAGACAGAATTGGAATGACATGAAAACTAAATAGTTACCGAACCTCGGCAGATTCTTTGTAGAGCATGGGAGGCGTGGTATAATTTTTTTCGGTTTTTTTCCATTAGTGATAAAGAGTAAAGCAATTAGTTTTTCATTCAGCTCTTGAAATTGACTTTGTATAGACTATATGACTAGTACATTATTGTCTCTATATTATATTAGGTAATTATGGAACTTTATTGAATAAATGATTTATTCCTATGAAGCAGGTGAATTTTGGGAAAATAATCATAAAACAATACTACTTCTAGAAAAACAGGCAAGTAATTTATGAATATGTCAATTGTTGGTATGTTATGCTGGTCCACTCATGAGCAGGTTTCAATAATCGTAGAAGACTATGCAAGAGTATAGATAAGATATCAGTAAACTAATCAACTTGACTCATCTCCAAGGAGTCAGAAGATTTTTGTAGGCGCAATGAGATCTACATCGACGGTATAAATAATATTGAGATACATGTACTTGAGCTAGGTCGATATGTTACGCATACAATAAACGCAGCACAATGTTTATGGCTTCTAAATATACTATTTTTCTAAGACGCAATTTTTTTCATCAGATAAAATGCCACTGGAGATTTAACTGATAAATTTTTATTAGAAAAGACTGAAAGGGAAGTGGAGGAGAGCGATTGCGTAGAGTTTATATTGCAGTAAAAGTCTGGCAAATAATGAAATATCTTCAAATCAAGGTCAATAGTTGGTTTGTGGAAACAAGAGGAACCTAAAAATATGTATAATAGGTGTAGATCGAAAACACCGAATACTGGAGATCCAAATACCATAGAACGATGAAAAAGACTACCAAGTCTCACAAAAAAAATAACAGGGCTCACACTCTAGGAAGATGACACTGGTCATCGAAAGAAAAAATATGAGACTTTCAAGATAATCATTAGCAGAACTAGAAGTAGTCGATAATTAGGGTTGTCTGTCGAATTCCACAATCGACAGAACAACTGTTGAGCCAGAAATAATAAAGAAATTATTGAGTCAGTCTAGAAGAACTTGGTGTTGTAAACCGCTGCAGAACAAACAGAACCAGTAGTTGAATAACGCCCCATATTAGAAGCGGAAATTATGAATGAGTGCGTCTTTGATCTAGACATGATGATACATAATTATGTGCCCTGAGTAAGCGCAGTGAGTTAAAAATGACAGAGTTCTGCATTCGTTCGGCTGAGTTTTCTGCCTCATTGCGGCAAGCCGGTACGATTTCGAGATTCCAGTCGAAGCTTCAATAGTCAAGAGAACCATTTTGACAGAGTGGTCTGGATAGCGTCTGTGGAAAAAATTTCGATATTTTATCCGTATTGATGAATTTTTACTAGCACGAACTGAATAGCCAACGCAAGAAAGTTCTCATTCGCAACAAGTTCCTTATATACATTTTATGGTGCAGAAATATATGTGACAATCCAACTTCACTAGGTGGAACATAAAACAACTCTTCCAAGGTTACCTATGACTAGATAGACCATTACTCACGAGTTCGGAGATATAAAACTGTCATTTATCGTGGATGTTTCATTCCATTTGAAGAGCCTTTTCATTCCTATTTACAACCAATTCTCGGCGTGATTTCCAACTTTCGACTCTCTTTGTATTCAATTTCCAACCAAACTGCTAATGAAATATTCAGTGTTCCATCTTTGTATGGCTTTAAAAGACACCTCTTTGGATCTGTGTTGTGTATCTAACGACCTCTAGCTTTCTGGGCGAAGTTAGCTATTACATTTTATACGGTCTTGTAGTGCCTACCGTAACAGTATATGATGTCGTTACAATATACTCGTATTCAATGAGATGGTAAATGCTCCCCGAGAACATGGGACGAACTTTATGCTTCCAATAATGGGATTCTTTCCTTTTTCCATCTCGATTCATGCGTTATTGGATTCCGGAACAAAACCGAGTGATACCTCGTTCAATGAGTGATTCTATTCTCGATCCAACACTGCATTAATTTTGGAAGTCGGCTTTGCCGTTCCGAAGTAATTAATAGTTTTACAGGGTGTTTAAAATTCGATCACCACCATTAGGATCTCGGAAACTATGAGAGATACGAAGATGGTTGAAATGAAACAAAGTTGTGCATTTGCCTGACTAAAAATATGCCGTTGAGAAAGTTTTGAAATTCCCACTATATCCGGATATATCCGGAAAAACAGAAATTTCGGAAAATAGTTTTCACATTTTTCTGGCTTTATTTTTTGGAGGATTCGAAAATAAATCGCACTTTTACATTACTACTTTTTCCCTGCTATATAACGGTGTTTTCAGATTTGGTATCAGACGTTTCGTCTTCCGGCCGCCATCATCAACTTAATTTTTTCTTATGAGCGCTACATTGGATTCTTTCTGTTTTTGAATAGAATCAGATTTCATCTTCTCAATGATGTATTAAAATTTATCATTCTTCCTCGAAAAATTTGAGATATAAAAAAAAATTCTTTCATAATAGGCTTTTCAAGTCCAAATATTCAGAAAACGGTTGCTTACAGCGACTAGTAACAGGGGTAGCTTATTTACGTAGGTATGATAGAGGAACCGATTTTTTTACTGAAAAATGTGCTAGAAGTATGCCCAAAAAAGTTATGAATCTTTATAGAAAGAGAAAGACGTGTAGGTGGTGCCCCATACGAGTAAGAGCGATAAGAACATCAGGTTCAAATTCGACACCTCAAAAACCTTTTATTACCAAGTTTCGTTCAATTAAGTTCAGTATTTCGAAAGTTATTTGAAAAAAACGAAAATAAAAATAAAACTTTAACATCCTGTATTTTGGAAACGAAGCGTTTCCGGACATCTATTTATTGGGACAATTGATATTAGAATATTGTGAGGAATCACCTCCTGAAGTTTGTCAAAGTACTTTTGAATCACCCTATATAAGGAATGAATTTGTGAATGGTCCTTATTATTGTAAGAAAGTAGATGGTGAACATTTTCAACATCAATTAGATGCACATCATTATATTTATTGTTTGGTTGAAGAATCTTGAAACGAATATATGACTGCTAATCACTTTGGAAGGAGTGGAATGATTTCCGAAAGTAGAACGATGTAGGATCGAGAATTGAATTCGCTTTGAAGGCATTTTTCAGGTAACTGAGTTCCTCAGGAAGACTTCCGAAGACAATAAACGATTTTCTATTATATCTCAACTCTCTCGACCGAAGAATTCAATTTACAATGGAACATGGAACCGAAGGAATCCTAGCCTTTTTGGATATTCTTTTGAACAGACGTGAAGACGGTACATTGGGCCACAGAGTGTAACCAACATACACGAATAGGCACATGAACAAAAAGTCTCATCACCAGCCACAACAAAAGAAAGGAGTAATTGAAAAGTCGGTGGAGAGAGCACGACGTATCTGTGAACCTGAGTGTTTTCTTGAAGAACCTAATCACCTAATGATTTTCTTCAAAGAGAATATGTACAACGAAGGTGGATTCCAGCGGGCCATAAGATACCGGAGAGAGAAAGCCAAAGTAATACATCCACACTGGTTAAGAGAAATACTTTTTTTTCTATGTTGTTACAGACCGGATTGGGAAAATATTTGAGAAACTCAACCTGAAACTAATACTCAGTTCCAGAAAAACTATCAGACGAAGTCTGGGATGGGGCTTCAAAAACACATATGAACTTATTGAAAGTAATACAAAGACGATTCATTAAACTGATTGATTAGAAAAATTATAGATATTATACTGATTCGATATACTCTGGATCCAAAATCTTCGACCTTGTACAACTATACTTCTTCCTCACGTGCATAAAATATCGAATAAAACATAACGATCAACTCCCAACTCACAACTACAATATCCGGAAAAAAATTATTATGTGTGACCCATGATAGTTAAAGCCACAACACAGAGAATGTTCACCTACCTAGCACCAAAATTATACAATACAATTCCTGATGAGTTGAAATGTATAAATAACAACAGAATATCCAAAAAACTATTGAAGAAATACGTATAGGGAAATTCGAGACATGTGATATGTCACTTGTCGATATATGAAACAATTTCACCACATTGAACTATTTTGTAAGTATCCCAATTCCATAAATGAATATTGAATTCCTTATTTGTACAATGAGAGTATGACAACTATTTCCTTTTTTATAAATCAAAATTCAATCTTGACTGAAGTATATTATTTTAAATGTTTCCATTTATGCAAGTATGTATATAATGATAACTATATGTAACTTGAAATTATCCTTAGTCTCATGTTCAGTATATACTGTTTTAAAAAATTTTTTTCAACTATATGATTACTAAAATTGATTCTACTGACATATTTTCTCGAAACAAGTGTTTAGTCATTTATCGAGTAGAATATTCATTCACACGTTTTAGTTGAAACAATGTTTATTATTATTATCATTATTATCAACTCTGAGGTCAACTCAAGACCCCTGAGAATCTTAAACAACACGCAGAGTTAACCGAAATACATGTTTTTTATGAAATAGATGAATTTCGTGACGAACTTCAACATCATACAGATTGCATGATGACATTACTTTGAAATAATCCAATACAATTTTTTGAAGCATCCTAATGGAAACTCATTTGTAGACATTCTTCCGACTTTGATATATTCGAATTTGCTAGATTTGTTTCTGTTGGTTGATATGAATGAGCCGTTTGGGTAAATTCTATTGAACAGGATACGAACTCTCCATATTTCTTTTTCTGAATTCAATTATCAATAAAAAAATCTGTTCAGCTGTCGTCCCCCTACGAACGACTACCCTCAAAAGTCGAGATTTGTGCGAGCTGAGGATAAAAGAGCTCTTACCTTTCAACATGCGATTTCCAGCATTCTAATGCTTTCGATTTCACCCTCATATGCGTGAGAGAAGGTACATTAAATTCATTAGGTGTTACCTCCTGTTGATGCTAACTTGATTACAACTCTTAAAACAAATTTCAATCACTTCCTGATGATATCAATTCGGTTAGCAAAACGTGCGTAGAGAGAGAGAAATGAAGTCGAACTAGAAGAAAGAATACCATCCTCTATTTGATATAATAATAATGATATTCATTCACTCATATATTTCATTGGATAAACAAATGATACTTTCCATGATCTCCATTGGGTTGAATTGGAATATTTCATTTATTCATTCATTCGAAAGTTAACGAGAGTTAAATGATTAGGGGAGACCGGGTATCGTTGTCTCACGGGTTAGTTGTCACAGCAGCCATATTGGAAAATTGAATGAATGAAAGAGTTCATCGAACAGAATCAAAGGATCGGAAGAGCAACTCCTCCATCC